>CAUYLG010065664.1:0-13269 GCA_963573385.1 Cacajao melanocephalus
CAGCAATCCCATTACTGGGTATATACCCAAAGGATTATAAATCATTCTACTATAAAGACGCATGCACATGTATGTTTATTGCAGCACTATTCTCAATAGCAAAGACTTGGAACCAACCCTAATGCCCATCAATGTTTGACTGGATAAAGAAAATGTGGCACATATACACCATTTTAATACTATGCAGCCATAAAAAAGAATGAGTTCACGTCCTTTGCAGGGACATAGATAAAGCTAGAAACATCATTCTCAGCAAACTAACACAGACACAAGACAACCAAACACTGCATGTTCTCACTCACAAGTGGGAGCTGACCAATGAGAACATACGGGCACAGGGAGGAGAACATCACACACAGGGTCTGTCGGAGGCCGGCAGGCAAGGGGCGGGATAACATTAGGAGAAATACCTAATGTAGATGCTAATGTAGATGACAAGTTGATGTATGCAACAAACCACCATGGCACATGTATACCTATGTAACAAACCTGCACGTTATGCACATGTATCCCAGAACTTAAAGTATAATAAAAAAAATAAAATACAAGTTGAAATTCAAAAAAAAAACATAAAGTTCTAGAAGGTGATTGCTAATCTGTATTGACAGAGAGCTTACCAGTAGATGGCTAGGGATTGGGTGAGTGCCAAAGAGGCGTTACAAAAGAGCATGAGGAAACTTTGGTGGTGAGGGGTATGCTCATTTTTTTACTGGGATGGTGATTTCACAGGAGCATACACATGTCACAACTAACCAGTTATAGCCTTCAAATGCTGCGGTTTACTAATGTTACTTGTACCTCAGTAAAGCTGTTTTTAAACATATAGGCCTTTCACACTCTTCCTGGAACTGCCTCCTGTTTATCCTAAAGACCCAACTGAAGCATCTGTCACCTTCCTGAGGAAGGGTTCTTGGGCACTGCTCCTTCTTGCTCTCACATGTTCACTCTGCTTAGGCCTCCTCCATGCTCACCTGTTTCTCTGTGATAACATTTATTAGAGTGTTCTCTAATGACTGATTGCCATGTGTGGTACTGAAGGACAGGGCTTCATCTTTTAGGTGTATCCTTGGAACTTGCCATTGGGACAGGCATATAGATGCTCAGCGAGTGTTTGTTAAATGAATGAATAAATAAAAGAATTTTATAATGCAGGAACAGAAAAACAAATACTGTATGTTCTCACATATTAGTGGCAGCTAAATGATATAAACTTATGAACACAAAGAAGGAAACAACAGATACTGGGGTCTACATGAGGCAGGGGGTTGGGAGGAGGGAGAGGAGCAGAAAAGATCACTATTCAGTACTAGGCTTAATACCTGGGTGATGAAATAATCTGTACAGCAAATCCCTGTAACATGAGTTCACCTGTGTAACAAACCTTCACATGTACCCCCAAACTTAAAAGTTAAAAAAGAAGAATTTCAAAGTATTTAGTTTGCATCTTCTAAAACACTAGACACCTCCATTGGGACAAAATATATGCTTAACATTCAATAAACAATGGATGGATGGATGGATGGACAGATGGATGGATAAATGGACAGATGGATGGATGGACGGATAGATGGACGGATGGATGGATAAACGGATGGATGGATGGATGGATGGATGGATGGACAGGTGGAGGGATAAATGGACAGATGGATGGATGGATGGATGGATGGATGGATGGATGGACAGATAGATGGACTGATGGATGGATGGATGGATGGATCAATGGACAGATAATGGATGGATGGACAGATGGATGGACGGACAGATGGATGGATGGATAGGTGGATGGATGGATGGATGGATGCATGCATGCATGAATAGATGGGGATCTAATGGCCTAACCACACCTCAGCCTGTAGCATCTGAGGCTCTATTTCCCTCTGACCTAGAGTTAGCTTCCAAAATCTCACCTCAAACCCTTTCCAATAACCACAGTGCCCCCAGGCCCAGATGCCCTGCTTCCTCCACATCAGGCATCCCTAGGTTCAGTCCACCCCAGAGCCCTGGCTCAATCTGCTGTGGCATCAGGACTTCTGCTAGGCCTTTCCACATCAATACTTCACCTGGAGAATGTTCTACTCTGCCATGGTGCTGAGTGGGAGAAAATGGAATAATTTATTCCAGTCAGATGCTTTCTTTTCTTTCTAATACACCCCAATTTTGTAAATTATAATTAAAATAAAAATATTAGAGCATAAACACCATTATAATGTTGAATTGCTATATTTGGTGGACTTTTCTCTCTAAATCCACATCAATAGGCAATTTAACAATAGGAGAAATCTCAATGGGAGTTCAGCAGATGAAATTAACACAGTGCAAAGCTCTGGACTGAAATATTTCTTTGCCCATGTAATTGCTTGCAGCCATCCTTGTGTAAAAGCCCCCATCAGATTACAGGATTTGTTGTATGTAAATTGAAGACTAAATGGTTGGTAGCACCTTTCAGCTCTGCAATGCTGGAAATGAGTTTTTTAATGGGAAATTAGATTAGTAATATTTTAGTCAACAAAAATGTGGAAAAATTCTGCATAAAGATGAGAAAATTATTCATGCAAAGAGACTTTTAGAATCAAGAGTGAACAACTGTTGAAATTTGTGAATGGTTACTCAAAAGCATTTCTCTACCCTTCTCCTGGCCAAAGTCCAGGGCAAGAAAAAAAAATGATTTTCTTCATACCTTTATCACAGGATTCCACCACAATTAATAGTGCAGATAATGGCAGTACAGTCCCTTTCTTTCTACAGGCCCCTGCAGTTTGTGTGTCATCTGGAAGTTTGAATCGGTGGCAGGGTAATTACTTTGCCCTCTGCAGCCTAATCCACTGATGTGGGCAGGGATGCTTCCTTAGAAAGTTGGCATGCTCTGGAAGCCTGGGAGGTGGGAGGCGGAGGCTCTGGGGAGTGTGTGGGCTGGGGCAGGTAGAGAGAGTAGAATCTGGGTGGCAGGCCTGCCTTTTTCCAGCCAATGCACCTGGCTGGGTTCTAGGAACCAGGCTGGCAGGTGTTACTGCTATTCTAAGCCAAAAGTAAAGAGAACATGGAACTGGATCTTTCTGTCTCACCCCAGGAAAGGTGGGCTTGGGAATCCAGAACAGGGCACAGTTCCAGACGGAACAGGACTTACTGGCTGGGTCACAGGGGCCCGAAGTGCCATACTAAGGGGGCGCACTGGAGGGTTCTTTTTTAGGTATGGCACCCAGAACAATCTCTTGAGTAAGGATCGTGGTTAATGGAGTGTGAAACTTGTTCAATTGAAGGATGGCTCATTAGTAAAGGAGTATAAAATTATGAATACATGGCCAGGCGCGGTGGCTCACGCCTGTGATCCCAACACTTTGGAAGGCTGAGGCAGGTGGATCACTTGAGGTCAGGAGTTTGAGACCAGCCTGGTCAACATAGTGAAACCTCCATCTCTACTAAAAATACAAAAATCAGCCAGGTGTGGTGGTGCACACCTATAGTCCCAGCTACTCAGGAGACAGGGACAGGAGAATCACTTGAACCCAGGAGGCAGAGTTTGCAGTGAGCTGAGATTGGGCCATTGCACTGCAGCCTGTCAAAGCGAGACTGTCTCAAAACAAAAGAAAAGAAAATTATGAATACTCCATTAGGTACAAGGTCTTGGAAGGGGCTCTGGAACTTAAGCTTCCTGAGCTACCTACCCTGTGAATCCATCTCTGCCACAAAATAAACGCAAAGAGGCCGCGAACATTGTATGAAGCTGCGACCCAGGGCTGGGGAGAAAACTACACCAAGGGGTGTGTGGTTTTTCTTCACCAAGGGTGGGTAATGTGGAGAAAGCAGGCAGGGCACTGGTGTCTGGGGCTGGTCCCAGAAAGGAAGCCAAAACTGGCTGGAGGTGGCCCATCCAGCCCTCCTCCACCAGAAGCAGGGACAATGGCGTGTGCCCCGCTGGTAGGTGTGGGCCTTCTAAGAGCCAAGCTGCTCCTTCAAAATGGACACTCAGAAACCTATGCTGAGGGGCAGGAAAATACAGCCCCGGCTGGAATCGAGTGCCCAGGGAATCCAGAAAAGAGGCCTCTGGCTCCCTCCTGCTTCACCGGGGCAGCTCTTCAGGGATGGTACTGTCCTGTGCCCAAGGCTGGAATGCCTGAAAGAGACGGAGAAGGCCCAGGGGAACAGCTCGCGTGAGAGGGAAATTTAGCAGCCGGAGCCATGGAGAAGCTGCCCAGCCACTCTACACAGCCAGTCTCAGACCACCCGGTTCCACGTCGTCCTTATCATAGTGGAAAGCATTGACTCTAGGAAGAGCCACGCTGCTTGGGCTCGAATCCTGGCCCAACCACTCACTAGCTGTGTGAGCTTGGACGAATAATACACCTCTCTGTGCTTGGTTTTCACATCTGTAATATGGGTACTGTATTAGCATCTACCTCATAGGGTTGTTGTGCATTAATATCCATAAAGCACTTAGGACAGGGCCATCATAAATAGAAGCGATTATTATTCTCATCTGTTCCCATTAAATGACGACTATGCAGACCAGTGGGTCTCCAGTATGGTGTACCGTAGCATCGCACAACTTTTTTTTTTGAGACGGAGTCTTGCTCCGTCACCCAGGCTGGAGTGCAGCGGCACAATCTTGGCTCACTGTAACCTCCGCCTCCTGGGTTCAAGCAAATTCTCCTGTCTCAGCCTCCCAAGTAGCTGGGATTACAGGCAAGTGCCACTATGCCCAGCTAATCTTTGTATTTTTAGTAGAGACAGGGTTTCACCTTGTTGGTCAGGCTGGTCTCAAACTCCCGACCTCAGGTGATCCACCTGCCTCGGCCTCCCAAAGTCATGGGATTACAGGCATGAGCCACACGCCTGTAAGGGACAAATGGGAAAAAACACACAAATCATAACTTTGAACTATAAAGGACAAATGGGAAAAAATACACAAATCATAACTCTGCAGCTTAATGCATTTTCTCAAAAGTACCTGCCATCCACACCACAAATGAAACACAAATGCACATGAAGTGCTTTCATAAATGCAGATTCTCCTGCCTCTTTCTAGAGTCTCTGATAATGGAAAATGGTCTTAGAATTCCCAGCACCAGGCCAGGCACGGTGGCTCATGCCTGTAATCCTAGCACTTCGGGAGACTGAGGTGGGTGGATCGCTTGAGGTCACGAGTTCAATACCAGCCTGGCCAACATGGAGAAAACCCATCTTTACCAAAAATGCAACCAACTAGCCAGGCGTGGTGTTATGGGCCTGTGGTCCCAGCTACTTGGAAGGCTGAGGTGGGAGGACTGCTTGAGCCTGGGAGGTGGAGGTTGCAGTGAGCTGAGATCATGCCACTGAACTCCATCTCCGACTCTGCACCAGGAGGGCTGACGGGGAGGCACTGAGAAGCATCCTAGGACAGGTGTATCTCCTAACTTGAACGCTTCTTCCCTTCTAAGCTACATCTTGGAGGAAGAGAGGGGTGAGTCCTGGGTGCCCAGGGGCTGCACCAGGTCAGGTGCCCTGCCTCCCAGCTCAGCCTGGCACCCAGCGGTCCCGCTGACCAGGCGATGGACAAGCGCAGGTGGCCTGGGAACCCACTACTAGATACTTCCTTTTCCTTGGACAATTGACTTAACCTGCTCTAGCGACTCTTCCTCTGCAGTGTGAAGATAAAGTACACCTTGCAGTCACTGAGTAGCGAGTGTGTTGGCATCTGCCTCACACCTAGTCAATAACTAGTACTCAATTTCATTTCCATGACCCCATGCTTTGAGGTGTCTCTTGACCCTCTGCAAGAAAGCATCGTCCATGCTGGCCTCTTCCCTGAAACTTCTGGCTCTTCCAGGTCCACGTCACCCCAAGACTCTTCCTTGTGGCTTTCATCTCTGATCTCTCTCGCCTTGGAACCTACCACTCACTCCCTTTCTTTGTCTAATTCTGGAGTCCAATCAATTTATCACTTTAATGGATATGGTCTTTCATTTCTGGCTTTTTCCTAATTCTTTCATGTTCCAAATGAATTCTCCTCCTAAACAGTTGGCTGTTTGAAGGTAGGGGCTGTGCCCAATAATTTTTTTTTTTTTTTAATATTTGGCACTGTGTTTATCCCATGGTACCTGCTCAACACTTGCTGAGTTGATTTGAATCAGTTCTTATCCCTTGATCAGAAGGAAATTGATTGGATCATGTTGATTTTCTGTGCCACTGTTAGGCAGGACTTGTGGGATTGACAAGCTGACAGGTTCCCAAAGACTCTGGACTGGTTTTTAATTAATGTGTGAGTCAAGAACATTTCAGGGAAGCCTGCGTGTGGAAAGCTCTGAGGAGGAGATGAAGAAAGACAGTGCGGGTCTTTGTCCCTCAGAAGCTGACAGATCAGTGAGCCCAATAAAGCATGAACACACAAAAGCGTCCAATGAAGACCCAAACACGAGTGCTCCATGGGAAGTTGGACATGTCACCAAAGAGCCCCGTGTGGCAGGAAATCACGAGGCTGGAGCAGCCAGGGAGAGTTTCATAGAAAGGAAATAGAAATTGAGGCCAGCGTGGTGGCTTGCCTATAATCCCAGCACTTTGGGAGGCCGAGGTGGGTGGATCACCTGAGGCCATACATTTAAGAAACTGGGTTGGGCATTGAGGGGTAAATAGGATTCAGGCAAGCAACATGGCTGGGGATGGGGGAGACCGTTCAGTCCAGAGTAATGTTGTGGACCCAAGAATCAGGCAGAAACGCAGGATGTGATTTGATGGTGTGGACCCAAGAGTCGGGCAGAAACGCAGGATGTGATTTGATGGTATGGGAAGTTCAGGGATGGACTCGATGGAAGAAAAGGCGGGGATGGTTAAGTCTGGCTCATAGGATCTGGCTAGATCCTCAAAGCCAAGCTAAGGAAGTTGGATATTTCATCATCGACTGTGAGAATCAATGAGCCTCTGAGGCTGCAGAATGACTTGAGAATGTCAATTCGGAGAAGGGTCGGTCTGGCTTCAGAGTATAGCCCAAACTGGAAACTCTAAGTATAGCTGGCCCCGAATCATCTAGAAAGTTACCCCATGGCCACAAGACAGCCTGGTCCTGCCCACCAGGGACTCTTCAGGGTCAGAACTGCTGTGTCCCTCACTTCTCCCATGTCTGCCCACACGTGGACACTCGTCACTTATGTTTGGATATTCCTTCCACATGCGCTCCTGTCTTTCAGGAGGGCAGCCCCTCTTGCTACAAAAGAAACAAAAACAAAAGCAAGAACGAGCCATTTGAGAATTCTTGCAACATCTGTGCAAGCTGCGTAATCAACAAATATGCTCTTACCTGGGACCATACCCTCACTGAGCTGCAGAACCAGGAAAATTAAAGAACGAATCAATTTAATAGATTTTTTTAGTGTGTCCCCCCAGACGGTAACCAAGTGTTCCCCACAGCATAGAATTAAATTACTCCAAAGTACAACGGCTTCCTGAGAAATCAGATAATCTTAATAATTTAAGGAATTTAGGGAAAATAATGAGCTAAAAAACAAATTATGATTCTGAAGTTATTTATGCAACTTCCATAGAAACACATTGGGGAATCTGCTCAGAAGCATAACGAACCTAAAAAGCCATCAAAGGAAACATCCTGAATGCATCTGCCTCATCCTCAGAGAGCAGTGGTGTTATGGCTCACAGCAGGCCCCAGGGTGAGCCAAGCTCTCTTGGGAACAGGAGTGGTGGTCTCTGCTCACGGAGGAAGAGTCGAATCCATAAATCTGGAAAGACTGTTGGGAATGGTGTCCCAGCCTTGAGGTAGGAGGCCCTGACCATGTGATGAACGAGAAGGCAGAGCATCCAATGCTCGGTTTATACGAAAGGCTTCAAGTGGAGGAGAGGAGGGAATGAGGAAAAGGGGGCTGTGGATAGGCAAGGGACGGCACAGCAATGTCTGTCTGGGACATAGATTATTGTACATCCCTATAAACTCCCTTCTAAGCCCCACGGAAGGAGAGTGACTGCAAGGAAAAACGTAGGGAATACTTTCCGAAAGGAATCTGTGAAAAGCCTATGCATCTACATTCTTTTGTTTGTTTTGTTTTTGAGACAGTCTCGCTCTGTCACCCAGGCTGGAGTGTAATGGCACAATCTCAGCTCACTGCAACCTCCACCTTCTGAATTCAAGCAATTCTCCTGTCTCAGCCTCCCAAGCAGCTGGGATTACAGGCACCCACCACCACACCCGATTAAGTTTTGTATTTTTAGTAGTGATAGTTTCACCATGTTGGCCAGGCTGGTCTCGAACTCCTGACCTCGGGTGATCCACCTACCTTGGCCTCCCAAAGTGCTGGGATAACAAGCATGAGCCACCGTGCCCGGCCAGAATCTACATTCTGAGGATGGAACTAGGCAGTTGCATTACCAGTTAATCCTCCTAACAACCCCATAAGGTAGTAATTATTACTGTCCCCAGTTCATGGTTGCAGACACTGAGGCTTGGAAGAGTTAAATGACTCATGCAGTACGTGGCAAAGCTGGGATTCGAAACCAAGTCAGCTGACTGTGAAGCCCACAGTCTAAGAGACTTTGCACTAAATTGTGTCACAAGCAAGGCTAAGAACAATATTATGCAGAATGGAGGAGATGAGAGGAAGATGGGGCACCCCCGTGGGGCAACCTGGGCTCCAGGACACCAGGGCCTTGAGCGGAGGTATTGCTGAATCCACAGAGGGCACCTGCATTGGAGGCAGTGGCTTCTTGAGTGGCAGATGGGAGCAAGGTAAGCAGAGTGAAGACCATGAGAGCACCAAGGGGCCCCAGAGACACTGGGCATCTTAAACGTGAGATAGTATGGAAGAGACTGGTAAGGAAGGGGACAGAGAGAGAAGAGAAGAGGGCGTGGCACTGATCCTGGAGGAACACCAATATTTCAGGGATGAATGAAGGGAAAGGATCTCAAATTCAAAACCAGGAAGGGAAGGGTCAGGATTCTGTCAACTCGACTGTATTCAAACATGTGGAATTTCATCAGGGATAACTCCCCAATGCTCTCAAGAGCACAGGAGCATTTGCCTTCTTAACTTTCTCTACTTCAGACTCACATCAATATCTCTTTCCCCATAACTTGCTCTCCTCCTCTATTACCATTTACAGGAACATTCCATGTTTGCTTTAAGCACAAAAAGGAAAAAGAGAAAGACACTACAGCAAAAGAAAAAATATATATTCCTTTAAAGCTTCATGCAAAGAATTCATGCCACAAATATTTATTGAGTGCCTACTATGAGAAAAAACCCAGGAGGTGCCAGATTAATTTCATAGTCAATTAATTTCACAAAGTTAACCTATCAGAAGTGATGGATGTTAGTGCCCTGGGTGCCATCTGGGGATGGCAGAGTGTGATCCAAGCCTGGAGTGCACTTGAAGAGATACAGCTGAGCTGTTTGGTCAAACCAAAGAATACTGGAGCACCGGTGACCAAAGAAAGACTTGCTTAGGGTAGAAGTAAAACCAAAGTCGGAAATTAACCTAAAACACAAGACTCGGATTACGAATCCTTGAGGTCAGCTAAGTGAAAAGATCAATACGGGGGAATGTAGGCAGCGGAATCCTGCCTCCCAGTTAGACTGAGAGGAAGAACACAGGCTGCACGGGGGCTATTGAAGGGCTCCAGCTATTTTTAAAAACAACAATCCAAAGTCTCAACTGGATTTACATGGATCTGAGCCCTATGGCCTGTGGGAAAATCACTTTATAAGGTGTTGTAATACCCCTTTGGAAATCTTATCTTCAGATTCACCAAAATGGGATGTAACATGTGTGTCTCTCAAAATCCTGGCAGCAGTGGGGCTTTTTCCCCCCAACTGATGATTCCATTTTCACAGGAAGACCACAGATCTTGGCAAACAAAACTCTATAAAGAAAATGGTCTCAGACAAGATGCACGATGATTAAGTCAGGTAGAGAAGTAGACAACATCTGAAAGGAACCGAGAACAACAACCGATCCATGAGAGTTATGCTGTGGCAACAATCAGAAAGTACATTCTGGCAACAGATACTCCTTAATGTAGAGATTGCCTTAATGTAGGCTACTAACCATGCCGCCCACCTTAGGCCTTTGTTCGCTTTTGCAAGAGACTTTTAATCAGAGAGGGAATAGCATTTCCCCCGCTTCAAGGGTTGATCAATACTCACACCTGTGCCAAGAGGCCATCTGCCAATGCCAGCATTTTTGCCAGTCTCTCCTGGACTCAAAAGGAAAGTTGGCTTTCCTGAGCAGAGCAAGAATCTTAGATGGGTCTCCTGATGGCCAACATTATTAAATAGTAACCATGTGGCTCTAGACGCCTCAGCCTCTTGTTAGCTCAGGATTCAAACGGCAGCATAAGCCCCAGGCTCCCATCCCTTGTCCCGTCTCCTCATCCTTCCAAAGATAAGCTGACAAACTTGCTCCTTCCTTTCCCAGGATGTGATATGAGTTCTCTGTGTTTCTGGCTCACCCTTAATTTGAGCTCCAGGGAAAAATAATCATCTTGGGAACACATTCTGGAAAAGTGGTGGTTTGGCCATAAATGAGAGAGCTCTCAGGAGGTCTACCCTGTCGAGAATATCTGCATTCCAGAGAAAGCTCGGGTCCTCTTCCTCCACTAGAGTTCCACTCTCCATCCTGGACATCAATCAGCAGACCCTGTGCTGTGAAGGTCCTTATTTCTGGTATGTGTAAAAATTGAGCTCTTAAGCTCTTTTTCTGATTAAATTTTAAAATCTTTCAATAAAGGCCAGTCAGAAAAGATCAAACCAAGAGTTCGTCAATGCAAGAGAACTTTCACTTTGTCTAGCCACTGAATTATGCAGAACAAAGCAGGTAATCAGGATGCAAGGCTGTGGTTTGAGAGCAGTCCAATGTCTACCTAGGGACCTAGAGAGAGACATGCCCATCTATGCCTCCACAGGCAGGCCAGCCAAATTCGGCACTACAGCCACGGAATTCAGTTCCAGCTCCTCTCAGCTGTAGTCTGAGGGCAGTCCTGCCTACCCAGGGACTCACCAGGAAACATACCCGTCCATGCCCCTGGAGGCAGGCCTGCAGACCTTGGTCTCAGCTGTAGACCCTAAAGCAGCCCGTGACTCAATCCCAGTCCCTCTCAGCCATGGTTCAAAGCAAATACTTTCTGCCTAGAGGCCCACCCAGTGACCCAGGGAAAGCCCTCCTAGAGACCCAGAGGAAGCCACACCTGTCTCTGCAACTGGTAAGATGCCCACTTTCTGCAGAAGCAGACTGTCATTCCAGCACCAGCCTTACGACCAAGGAACTGGAGGTAGTCTAGTCTACCCAGAAACCAGATAGAATCCACACCCACTAGAGCCCGTGGTAATAGGCTCACCAACCTTGGATCCCACTGAAGACTCAGCAGCAGCCCCATGACCAGGCTTCAGGTCCACTTGACTGCAATCCTGGAGGCAATCTTCCCAGCTTGGACACACAAGACAAAGACTTTACCTATCAAAACCGGACTGTAAAGACTTGAAAAGGTGTGGCTCCTTCACATTCACAGAAACCACTGCAAGGGTACACAGATAACCATCAGGTTAATATAACACCACCAATGGAAACTAATATAGCTCTAATATCTAACACCAAAGAAATGGGCATCACTAAATTGCCTGAAAAATAATTCAAAATAATCATCTTAAAGAAGCACAATGAGATCTAAGAAAATGCAGATAGATTGATAAATGAAATTAGGAAAACAATGTGTGAACAAAATAAGAAGTTTAATAAAGAATTAGAAACCATAAAAAGGAACCCAACAAATCCTGGAGCTGAAGAATACAGTGACAGAACTGAGAACTTCACTAGAGAGCTTCAGGATACAATCATACAGAAGAAGAAATTAGCAAACTTGAATATAGGTCATTTGAAATTAGCCAATTAGAGGAATGAAAAAGAAAAATATTAAAGAGCAAAAAAAAGCATGAGGAACCTATTTGACATTATCAAGCATATGAATCTATAAATTATGGCAGTCCTATGAGGAGAAGAGAGACAGAAAGGAAAAGAAAGCTTATTTTAAAATATACTCTCTGAAAACAACTGAAATTTTGAGAAAGATATGGCCATTCAGATGTATGAAGCTCAAAGGATCCCAAATAAGATAAACCCAAAAAAGAACACTCTGAGACATGTTATAATCAAATTGTCAAAAGCCAAAGACAAATAGGAAATCTTGAAACCAACAAGAAAAAAAAAGCTCATTATGTATACAGGAACCCCCATAAGGTAGACTTCTTGCCAGAAACCTTGCAAGCCAGAAGGGAGTGGGATGAGATATTTAAAGTATTGAAAGAAAAAAATTTCCACCTAAGAATCATATGCCCATCAAAACTGTCCTTCAGAAAAAACATAAGGACATTCCCAGACAAATAAAACTGAGGGAGCTCATTACCACGAGACCTGTCTTACACGAAATGCTAAAGGAAATTCTTCAAGTTGAAATGAAAGAATGCTCAGTAACAATATGAAAACATATCAAAGTATAAAACCACTAGAAAGGATAAACACATAGTCACATTCAGAGTAACACTGTAATGGTGATGTGTAAATCACTTTTAACTTTAGTATAAACATTAAAAGACAAAAGTATTAAAAATAACTAAACCTAGAATAATTTGTTAACAGATACACAATATAAAAAGATGTAAAATGTGACATCAATGGCATAAAATGTAGGGGGAAGAAATCAATGTGTAGAGTTTTTATTTGTAATTGAAGTTGTTAGCAGCCTTAATTAGAATGTTATCAGATGTTTTATACAAGCCCCATGGTAACCATAGAGAAAAAAACCTCTAGTAGATACACAAAACATAAAGAGAAAGTAGCCAAAGTATACCATAGGAAGATTTAACAAATCACAAAGGAAGATAGCAAATTGGAAGAAAGAAACAATGGAACTAAAGAACAGTCAGTAAGCAATAACAAAATGGCAATTTATAGTGGAGAGATGATCCAGACAGAGAATCCACAAGGAAACAGCAGGCTTGAATAACACTAGAGGATCTAATGGATCTAATGAGGACCAAGAGGATCTAATGAACATATACAGAACGTTCCATTCATTAGTAGTATAATACTCATTCTTTTTATTTTATTTTAAAGAAAGGAAAAGAGAGATAAGAAGAAAGAAAGAGTGAAAGAAAGAAAAAAAGAATGTAAGAGAGAAAGAAAGAGGAAGAGAAAGAGGGAGAGAGAACGGGATTCTTGTTCTATTGCCCAGACTAGAATGCAGTCTAAAAATGGGTATTAAAAACCTCTTTTATGCCAATAATTGTGCTTAACAATGGA
>CAUYLG010065665.1:0-44132 GCA_963573385.1 Cacajao melanocephalus
GAGAAATAGGAACACTTTTACACTGTTGGTGGGAGTGTAAATTAGTTCAACCATTGTGGAAGACAGTGTGGCGATTCCTCAAGGACCTAAAAATTGAAATTCCATTTGACCCAGCAATCCCATTACTGGGTATATATCCAAACGATTATAAATCGTTCTACTATAAGGACACATGCACACGAATGTTCATTGCAGCACAGTTTACAATAGCAAAGACCTAGAACCAACCCAAATGGCCATCGATGGTAGACTGGACAGGGAAAATGTGGCACATATACACCATGGACTATTATGCAGCCATCAAAAACAATGAGTTTGTGTCCTTCGTAGGAACATTGATGAACCTGGAAACCATCATTCTCAGCAAACTGACACAAGAACACAAAATCAAACACCGCACGTTCTCACTTATAGGCAGGTGTTGAACAATAAGAACACATGGACACAGGGAGGGGAGCACTACACATCGGGGTCTGTTTGGGGGGAAATAGGGGAGGGACAGCGGGAGGTGAGGAGTTGGGGAGGGATAGCATGGGGAGAAATGCCAGATGTAGGTGAAGGGGAGGAAAGCAGCAAATCACACTGTCACGTGTGTACCTATGCAACAATCTTGCATGTTCTTCACATTTTGGTTCTACCCCAAAACCTAAAATGCAATAAAAAATAAGTATTTAAAAAAAAAATATATATATATATATATATATAATAGGGAGACAAAAGTTAAGAAAATACTTCTTCATATTCTCCAAAAGCCTCTGACAGGTACCACAGTATAATATCTGAAGAAAATGACAGGGAGGCAAATTACAGACCAACACTTCAAAGAGAGAGGGGACTCTGACATGCTCTCCTGTAACTATGGTCAAATAAAAAGTAACATCCAGGACTACATGGTAGGATCAGCCACGGGAGTTTTAAACAGACTATAATACCTTCAAGAAAACTGTGCTCTCTGGCACTCCTCTTCTCACCTGTTTGTTTTAACAGTAGTGTTTGGGGGTAAATCTACATCAAGCTAAGTCATTTGTTCATTGGGTTCCTAGATATCTCTGAAAAGGAAAAAGAAAACTTGGAAAGGACTATAAATGTTTTATTCTAAGCTCCAGGCTTTCAAAGGGAGGCATAAAAGAAACCTTAGGATTTCCTTCTATTAACCCTATTATCTGCCCTCTAATAATATTATCATAAAAATTACACATAGGCTGGGTACAGTGGCTCATGCCTGTAATCTCAACACTTTGGGAGGCCAAAGCAGGTGGATCGCTTGAGCCCAGAAGTTTGCAACCAGTCTATACGAAAAACAAAAAAATTAGCCAGGCGTGGTAGTGCGTGCCTATAGTCCCAGCTACATAGCAGATGGAAGGCGGTAGAGGTTGCAGTGAGCCATCAACACACCACTGCACTCCAGCCTAACAGAGCGAGACTCTGTCTCAAAAAAAAAAAAAAATCCATATCAAGAAAGGCATAATGTATTTTTTAATGTTATAGCCAAACTACCGGGGGTGGGGGGCCGTAAATATTCCTTACTTGATGTGGTATTTTTTTTTTTTTTTTTTTTTTTGGAGATGGCATCTTGCTCTGTCGCACAGGCTGGAGTGCAATGGTGCAATCTTGTCTCACCGCAACCTCTGCCTCCTGGGTTCAAGCAATTCTCCTGCCTCAGCCTCCCAACTAGCTGGGAATACAGGCGCCCACCACCATGCCTGGCTAATTTTTTTTTGTATTTTTAGTAGAGACAGCGTTTCACCATGTTGGTTAGGCTGGTCTGGAACTCCTGATCTCAGATTATCCACCCGCCTCCACCTCCCAAAGTGCTGGGATTACAGGTGTGAGCCACTGCACCCAGCCTCAGTGTGATACAATTCTTTATCCTTAGCTGTTGTCACATTAGGTAAGTAATTTCTACTAAAAACCCTCTACTGTGTTATTATTATTACTGTTTGACAAGACTGCAGAGTTAACAGGTAAAAGAAGGCATTGTTGAGTCAGTTTTGGAAGGACCTAGTTCGAGAAAAATGTTCTGTCCCTGCAATGAAAAGAGAATCTGCAAGCAATTATTAAACAAAAAAAAAGCTACTTTGCTGAAGCAAAGCTTCCATTCTTACGACTAATGTTTATATGTCTACAATTGTTCTCTCTCCCTTGGAGAAGCAATATACTTGGAGGTCATATCATCTCACCACTCGACTTCTCTATGGCCCTCAAACACGGATTCTACAGGCTTTGGGTAACACTGTTTATTATTACCATCATAAATTTAAACTATATGTACTCTAATTGTGTTTTTTACTGTCCATGAACATGAGGTTCAGGAGGGCTAGGCAGTTTGCACAAGGGTTTCCAGCCAAGAAGCAAGAGAGCCAGTATGCAGACCCAGCTCTCTGACTCCAGAGCTGAGTGCATGCCACCATGTCACCCTCTCCCCAGCCCCCTGGCTTGACATGGCTCCTGCTATAAAATGAACACCCAGACCCATTCCTGATTCTATTTCACAAACAACACAATTGTGCATCCAACAGAGAATATCAATCCAACGCAGAGAAACAGCAGCCTCCACATTTGATCTCTTATGGTGGTGATGGTGACCTACCAGTATTCTCTGACAATGTGGCTGCCACCACCACTGTGGCTGCTATTTCTACAGAGAAAAAAAAAGATTATCTAATATCATGGTGATATTGACAAGTTCTAAAAGTGGCCAAAAGGCAGGCTTCTTTTCCCTGGAAAGAACAGGATCCCGTAAGAAGAGTTTCAGTGAAGAATGGGGAAGGCAAATGCCAAAAGCCCTCATAAAAGCCAGGACACAGCTTTCTTTCTTGCAACTGGTCATCTTGTAAAGAAAATACATAGTAGGGTTAGTGCACAATATTTATAATAAAATGAAAAGGATTTGCGATAAAAATAAGTATCAAAAGTAACAACAGCAGCATTATGCAGAACATAATCTTCCTAAGCAGCTGTGTGCCAGGGAGAATTTGCACATGTGTTTTCAGGGCATCACAAATAAAAGAGCTTACACCAGAGTCATTATTTTCTATCTCTAGATAATGCAGCTTGAAAAATACTACAAACAGAAGATCATGGCTCATATTAATCAGCCACACTATGAACTGGGTCAGTAAAGCCAGCTGGTCCATCGTAACCAAGTATAAGAACTGCAACTGCGAGAAAGACTGTAACTTAACACCACCTGACCACTAAGACACTATTTCAGAAATACAATCAAGCCAGAGGATGGCAAGAGAAGGCTTCAGTACCAGGAACACTACCAGAAACCATAGAGCTCCAGCTGAGTTTTGAGGCCAAAGAAAGGGTTACCCTGCTATGCCTTGATAAAAGAAAGACACACTTCTCTGCTACCAAAAAACATAAAGCATGCCAGCTGGTTCATCACCTAAGCTGCATAGACAGTGTCTGAATACATGAGGCCCCTGGGCCTGGTCAGACCTCATAAAGAAGGGATTGGTGATCTCTTTCTGTAAAACTCCAGATTGAAAATATTTTAGGCTCTGTGGACCGTATGATCTTTGTCACAGCCACTCAAGTCAGTCATTGTAATCAAAAAGCAACCTTAGATCATACATAAACAAATGGGCATAGCTGTGTCCCAATATAAGGTTATTTACAAATACAGGTGGGGGGGGTGTACTGTGCCAACCCAACCTAGAAACGGAGTTTCAGAAAAAACAGGTGAAGTGACATTTGACCCTTTAAGTGGGCAGCAAACACCAAATTACAAGGTAGCCATCATCCCAACCACATCAGATTTTTTTTTATTTTTAAAATTTTTGTGGGTACTTAGTAGGTGTATATATTTGTGGAGTACATGAAATGTTTTAATACAAGTTTGCAATGTGAAATAAGCACATCATAGGGAATGGAGTAACCATCCCCTCAAGTATTTATTCTTTGAGTTACAAACAATCCCATTACACTCTTTAAGTCAATTTTTAAGTGTACAATTAAGTTATTATTGACTACAGTCACCATATGGTGGTATCAACTAGTAGAGCTTAATAAATCTATTTTTTTTTAACCTGTTAACCATCCCCACCTCCCCACCAGCCCCCAGCTACCCTCCCCAGCCTCTGGTAACCATCCTTCTTCTATGTCCATGGGTTCAATTGTTTTGATTTTTAGATCCCATAAATAAGTGAGAATATGTGCACACTGCAGGTTCTGAAGGAACTAAACCAGACTCCGGAAATGAGGTAGAGGCAGAAGTGGTGCAGTTCTGTTGTACTTCCAACCCTAGCTAAAGGCAACTGGCTGTCGTGCTCTTTCACTAGCATTATAAAAATTCAGAACAATTTTGTACTAGACAAAGTGTCACTGTATTCCATCTGAGGTTAATGACTTGCTCTGGAAATTAAAGTTAATACATCAATTTTTGAGACACTTTGATACAGACAGAGCATTTTTCTCCACAACTGAGTTAATTGACTTGGTATTGCTCATAAGGTAAATGTGGAAAGAAGCCAAAAGATTGTAACTTTTTTACAAAAGAAGAAAGGGAAAAGCTGAAAAAATTTCAAGCGCCAAATGTTAAAAGCCATCATGCCATTAATCAGAGGCTGGTCATGTTTTCCTTTTCTAGAGACATACTTCGATAAGGCTGTGGCACGGATGCCATGCAAACATGCCAGCAGCACAATAAGAGAGGTGAACGATTATGTGAGCCCAGATCAAAGGCATCCTGCCCAGCTCTTGGAAAAAGAGCCTCTATACTCAGCTCTGCAGGGCCTGAGTCATGGCCCACTGCACTGCATGAAACACAAATGGTGAACCAAGGACAAGAAACAAAACAGCAAACAGCTTTGTCTCTAATCAAAGATAAAACCAAAAACCTACTGACACAACTGTGCTTTGGGAATTTCATCTCTCTGTGCTTTACCCCACCTGAGGAACTGATATTGATTACCTCTAGCTCATATCACTGACCAAAAACTGATACTATTACAACTCTGTGTCCACTCCTACCACCCCACAGTAGAAGAATTTCTGCTAAAATAGAAAGAGGCATTCAGACTTTGGCTGTAGTCTGGAAGTCCAGAGGCTTTCATCACCCAGTAAGCAGCACTGGGCCTTTTATACTCCCAGCAGATTCACCTGTTCCCAAAGGGGAGACCAAAGCATCTAGCCGTAAAATTCCATAAGTACATAATTGCTCACACTAGCAAACTAACAAAGGGTTCCCACTCTTCCAACAGAAAGTCCCTGATGCCTCCTGCAGTCTAGAGACTGAAGCAAATAATGAGGACCAGATTCTGGCCTTCAATTCCCAATTTGTAACATTCAGTCCCGGGTCAGATTACTTAACCCAAAATTGAACTAAACAAGAATTTTCTGAATTTGCCATATCCTAAAACCCATAAAATAGACAGTGGGTACATGAAGTCTGCCCATTCAGAGAATCTCAACTGACCTGACAATAGTTACTGGCTTTCACTCTCCATTGTCGGGCTAGGTACTTTTAAGAAGTTAAAAAGAATACTAAATGATTTAAATTAGAATAACTTAGCCTTATAAAAGCTGCCCACAATTTCCTCAAAGCTGTAAGTCCAAACTCCAGAAACCTGCACATTATTAACATATATAAGAATTTTTCATATAATTTTATAGAGAGACCAATAAGGCCTCTCCTTGGTCCCCAGGCTAATACATCGTGAACAGACAAATAAAAAGATCATGTCTCAGACTTGGCAAGAGAAGCTACCACAATAGTTCATTGTCAATAAAATCCTTCATTTTATTTAACATAACAAACAATTATGAGCTTAAATGTGCAGGAATTGTGCAGAGTTCTACAAAAATACAGACATAATTAATTATAGCATATCCCCACTCTTCCAGGAACATAAAAACATACTATGAAGACACTGATGTGACCAAGTACTAAGCAGAGATTCCAAGTCTTAGGAGAAAAGAGGAGAAAGTCATATTGCATAGGAAAGGCAGCCCTGCTGTTTGAACTAGACACTGAAAGCTACGCAAGATCAGAATCCTATGTATCTGTATATGAAGGGACAGAAGATAGGGAGGAGACAATTCAGCTGAGAATGTATACTGTATGACCGGTTTGATGTGAGCACAGAATGAGGTGAAGTATCCAGGAATGCAGTGAAGGAAGAGAAAGCACAGCAGGCCTGCGTGCAAGGTTTACTGACACCCAACATCTACCTCTGAAACCTCAGAGAAGCTGAAAAAGTAAATTCAAGATGAGGACTTTAATATAAAAACAAGGTATGTGGTGACTTTGGAGAGCAATTTCAGCTAAATGGTTGGAAGAGGAACCAGATTTCCAAGGGTCAAGAAGTAATACACAGTGATGATGAAGCAGCAGGAAGTAGAGAATACCACTTAATCATGAGAGAAGAAAATAGGGGTGACTGGTGGCATATTAGAAAAGAAACAGTGTATTCACTATTACTCATAACTAATTCTAAAGGAGCACTTTTTTAAAATCCTCAGTTCTCTCGTAGGTCACGAATCTTATCTGAGGATCAGCAAGAAAAGGTCAGCATAAATTGGTAAAATGTTTATATAACATGGTACACTGAGACTTTTATTTGAAACAAAATGTTACTCCCTTAAATACATATAATTTTCAAAATGAGCTATCAAAATCAATTTTATATTTCCTATTCTAATAAAAGAAACCTTTATAGTCCAGGCAGCTTAGAACGGCCTCCAGAGCAATCTGACAGACAAAGAGATTGATCAGATTATTGCACTGCAAGTATTAAATGTTTCTTTTGAAATTGAATGCAAACAGCCAAGTTAATTCAAACCATAAGTCAAAGCAGAATCAATTACGTTTAAATCGCTCAATTTCGTCTTCAAAAAATAAAGGCGGGAAAGCCTTTACTCCATCAAAATCAAAACTGCTGAATTAGCTGGTGATTAAATAAACAGACCACTGTATATTTCGAGTAAGAACACTCAGGCTGTCTTATTTTAGTGAAAGGGAGATGTTTGATGCTTTTCATAATAAATATCCATTCATAAAATGAGCTGAAATGAACAAAAAAGATCTATTGCCAATTCCAGCTATTTTACAGAGAAACGCTGGCAAGGAATTTTCTAACATCTAAAATAGTAAAGTATCAATTAATCATGTAAATGGCTCAGATAATGCATTACATTTTATCACATTCAATCTGCTGCCTTAAACCATTTTTAAAATGACATCACATAAAAATGCAAGTACCAGTCATCTAAAGAAGCAAAATCTTTAAAAATATGTATTAGATTTCCCTCCCCTGACTGCAAACTGCTCACTGTAGAAATGTAACAAAGGATATCATAAAGAAAATAATAACCACTTATAAAGAACCACAATATTTAACCTATTTATCTTGCATTCTTCCTTCTAAGTACACTTATGTCATTGGAAACACTGCACATGATCTTTCTTTTAAAAATCTGGAGCAGGGCACAGTGGCTCATGCCTATAATCCCAGTACTTTGGTAGGCCAAGGCAGATGAATCACCTGAGGTCAGGAATTTGAGATTAGCCTGGCCAACATGATGAAAACCCATCTGTACTAAAAATACAAAAATTAGCCAGGCATGGTCAAGGGTGCCTGTAATCTCAGGTACTCGGAATTTTGAGGCAGCAGCATCACTTGAACCCAGGAGGCAGAGGTTGCAGTGAGCCGAGATTTTGCCATTACACTCCAGCCTGGGCAACAAGCACCAAACTCTATCACCAAAAAAATAAATAAATAAAATAAAATAAAATAAAATAAAATATATACACACACACACACACACACACAGTGAACAATGTCTCATATCACTAAGTATTAACCTAACAACACTGTTGAATGGTTTTATACTATTTTCCTATAAAACTGTACCATGATTTGACTGATTTATCTAACCCTTTACTCCTGGACATAGGAGTACCATCAGGTTGCTTTGCTTTGCTGTTTTAAATAACTCTATGTTAAACATGTTTACATATACCAATAACTATTTCTACATAACTTAGATGAAATTTTTAGAAATAAAATGTCAGGTTGTAGAGGGTGTATTTTATAATTTTTCAAACATTTTCTCAATTTTCTTTCATAAAGATTATACCAGTTTACAATATCACCAATAATGTATTTTTTAAGCCTTATAAACTATGGTTATTATTTTAAATATGAGCTCAATAATAGCAGGGTCAATTTTGAAAAATCATATTACCATACCCCAATATTAAAGGTATAAAGACAAATAAAAATCTAAATATACTCAAAATGACAAAAGGTATAAATTTTCATAAATCACATATTTATACCACGTGTCATTCAAATAATATTGCTAGTTACTGTTTTTATAACTTCTTACCCAATTCACATACAAAGTACTGAAACGTATTTCTCTTTTAATTATAAATGAATTTGGGCATCTCTACGCTATATGATTAAACAGGTCAATAACAGTCAAATTCTCAGTATTTTTTTTTTTCAAAAGTTAAATCTAAACTGTATGCCATGGGTAACTGTCCTATTACAGTTATCAGTTAAGTATTTTTCCAAAGTTATATCTAAACTGTATGCCATGGGTAACTGTCCTATTATAGTTATCTATAGATTGCCCAGAGTCTAACACTCGGCAGCTTAAATGGTGAGTTCCGGTTACAAGAGATACTCACTAGCTCCCACCATTAAACACACACTCTCAACTCCAGTTCCCAATACATTCCTCTCTTTCATAGAAAGCTGACTCCCAGTGAAAAACAAAATGGAACTCATGCTCCCCATAATCTCATGGGATGTATCAATCTCCTTAAGAGTATCCAAATGTAATCAGATCATGACTAGAAGAAACTGATATTGGGCTTCAGAGTCCAGAAGACAGAGTTTATTGTCAGGTTTTAATTTATAACTCAAAAGCATATGAGGATAGGGAGAGGTGTGTTAAAGGATACAAAATTACAGCTACATAGAAGCAATAAGTTCTAGTGGTCCATACCACTGCAGGATGACTACAGTTAACAGAAATGTATAACTTCAAATAGCTCAGAAGGAGGATATTCAATGTGCCCAATACCAAAAATGTTAAGTGTTTGAGATGATGGATATGTGAACTACCCTGACTGATCACTATAAATTATCTGTATCAAAAAGTCACTATGTACCCTATGAATATGTACAATTATTGTCAATTTTTTTTAATTTAATGAATACAATAAAATAAAAAATTTTTAAAGAATGAATAAATGAATGCCTCCCTCCAGAGATGACAAAGAATGAGTACTGGAAACCTATTCCTCCTCCCCACAAAATTTAAGTATTTTCTGTTATCTGAAACATTAAAGGAAAGGTTCATGGCATGACTACTAAGGATCTGAGATTTTAACCCAGCTACAGCTTTTTGGTAGAGCAACCAAAGAAAAGATACTGAGCTGGATGAACCATGAAAAAGCATATGTACCGCATTAAAGGTATTTATTATTTAACCATAAAAAAAATATGCTTTCTCTCCCTGAGAATTTCGACTTTTACATAAATGATAATAAACAGCTGCAACAAATGTAATCAGGAGAGAGCACTGGCTAGCTAGAAGATTCTACTAGTTTTGAGTTTAATCAGTATTAATAAACAGAATACAAAGATAATCCCAATTAAATCAGGCCTTGATGATCTTCTAATTGCTAAGTGACAATGAGGTGGCTTAAATTTGCTTTGAATTTAGTAGGGATTCATATTAACAACTGTCCAGTACAGCTTTTCACATAAATACTTCCCCTCAATTCTATCAACCCTCTAAAATCTGTATGAATTTTCCCCATACACAGAGGCTGCACTCTCAAAGACAAGGAAAAATAAAACCAAAACCAAAAAAGCCTAAATCAGTATAATTGTCTTCATTCTAAACATAGATTTCTACTTAACATGATTATTTAAAATGCCCACATGAACAAACACAGAAGAAAATTCATAATGAACTATAGAAAGAATAGTTCACATCAATAAAACCTCTGGAAAGGAGAATTTAAGGTTTAAGGCAACCTTCTATAATTTGCTAATCGTTTCAAAATACATATGTATCTCAAAACATCACATTGTATGCTGTAAATATATATAATTTTTATTTGTCCATTATGTCTCAATAAAGCTTGAGAAAAAAAACGCATGAAAAGATACCCCCATCATGGAAAAAAAAAAAAAAAAAAAACACCGGTAGCCAGAGAAGTTTCAAAAGTTAACCATGAAAAAATGTAATTAATCTAGGCTAAATAAGCCAGTTATACTTGGGCCCTCAATCAATTAATGCAGGGATCTCAAAAATCCAGAAAGAATATGAATTTATCCCCTTCTGATTCTTTTGCTTCTTTAACAAAAAAAATGAGAAAAGAAAAATGTCATATCATCAATATGTCAATACTATTTGCCTTTCTACAAGGTCACTTTTACAAGTATGCATATTTAGAATGAAATCCTTCTGTTCAGATAAATCAAATACCTACCTTAAGAAAAGGTACTGCATTCCTGCTTAAGAGTTACCTGAAACTAATGAATGTCACCAAAGTAATGGCTGAATAATTCAGGTAGTTTTGCAGTTATTCATATTAATAAGAAATAACTGTGTGTAAGTCACAAACAATTAATGTTCTTTAATGCAGTTAGTAATGCTTCAGATTATAAATTTCAAAGACTGGTTCTACAATTATTATCAAATAGGTCAATATTTCCTTTCAGATATGACCATAAAAATTGGGATTCAATATACAAAGCTGAATTCTGACTCAAGTGAATAGCTACACACTGTAGCATCCCATCTAGAAAAAAACAGGAAATCAAATTACACTTAGAATAATAAGAAGTAAACCTACTTTGAATGAGGGACATATATGAGACTGACAAACCAACAAAAAAGAAACGAAAACCCAGACATAAATGCAAATGCGTATAAAAGTGTACATGTACAGCAGTGGTTCTCAGTACTGATACATATTATAATCTCCTAATAAGCTGGAGGAACAAGCCACACACCCAAGATTCTGACTTATACCAGGGTGGGCCCCAATACTGATTAAAAACTCCCCAGGTGATTCTAAACCACAGCCATATTAGAAAATGACAAATGAGTTGGAGATAAACTGCGTTCAGGTGATTTGAAACAATTTCAAACAAACAATTTGAAATTCAAGGACCTAGAAGATAATTAAGTTGGTCTCTGCCTCATACTATACAATGAAAACAATACTAGATGGTTTTAGAAAAAAAATGTAGTAAAAAAAAAATCTAAATGATCATTACTATGACACTGTAATATACAAAGCCTTTCTGAGCATGAAACCAAATGCTGAACACAGACAGTAAGAAAGAAAACTGGTAGCTATGATTAACCTCATCTAAACAAAGAGCTCTTCTTAGGCATTAAGAAAGCATTAATGGTAACAGGAAAATGAAACATAAAGGATAAAAAGGAAAGAATTTTTAAAACATAAAATGACTACTAAAGAGAAAGGTTCAGTTTCCCATGAATAAAAGAAATGTAAACTGAAACAATTTCCATTCTGTACCTATAAAAATAAAATAGCCTTCACATCTAGAGCTATTTAGAGTACAGAGAAATCACAAAAGCAGTACAGTTGTGGAAACTAGGGTGACATTCTTCAGAGGAATTTGGCACAAGTGAACGTAAACACTTCCCAGAGATTACACTGAGAAGGATCTAGAAATGTATTCACATGGCTATATTTGTTTTTGTTAATTTACAAAAGTACAACATTTTTATTTGATTCTGTTAAACACCCTGACCTCTTCCATAATAATCCTTCCCTTCACTGTGACTTCGATCAGTTGGCATCAGAGAAGCTTCGGGAATATCTGGGATCTGGCGAAGTAGCAAATGAAGTGAGATGCATTTATTTTGAGTTTAAAGATAAACTTTAATTTATAATAATAAAAAGGCTTTAGAATTATTTAATAATTCAATTAAAGAAGAGTGAAAAAGACAAGTTTTCTGCTGATTGAACATAAAATGCCAACATTAACAAATGTAAGAGAAAATTCATAATGAACTATAGAAAGAATATCAGTGACATATTGATTACAAATATCATTCAAAGAGTATATTCAATACATTCCAACATTATTCACTGTGTATACACACAGACAACACAAAGACACGCACATAAACAAACACCTTGAAGTCTCAAAATATTACAACTCACATATCATGGAAACTTGGTAGAGGTTTACCCTAAATCTGGATAACAATCCTAAAAATCTGCACGACATACAAATACCAAGTTGTAACAATAAAAGAAATGTTTTAAAACTATAATGCCCTCCAAAAAAATGTTAAATAATGATAAAGCAAAAACTGAATCATCTTGCCATATTCTCTTTAGAAATATTAGAAAATTACTGCAATATTAAGAGATCAATAATAGGCAGGAACAAAAAGAAAAATGTCATGGAGGTATGTCAGGTATATCTCTATATAATTAATAAAAAATAAAATTAAAATGTAGTATTGATATATTAGCAGAACCCCACGTTGTATCTTATTTTTTTGAAGTCAGAAAATGCAGTAAGCATAATTTCTTTAATATAGATTGCTAAAATCTCTCCATGTTTAGTATCAATTGCAACTACTTCATATCCTCCAATCCACAGGATCCATTAACCCCCTTCATTACACAAGCAATATCATAGGATCACTCTCATCTAATGACAAATGAAGTGACTGGACATAACTCATTCAGGTTTTCATACCAAGAAATTCATGCAAATTTACATTCATTTACCACAACTGAATTCTCATTTGAATGGTATAAATTTTGCCATAAAATAGCAATAGAAAAGACATCTGGACCAAACAAAATATCATAAAAATCTGTGGGTTCCAACTGTGCTGCTTCTGATTTATATGGAATTAAGTACAGGCAGCTCAGTCCCTCCCGTGACCAGGAAAAGTTTAAGCAAACATTGTGAATTCATTTTGCCTAAGATTCAAGACCTTAACATGTTAAAATTATTTCTACTATCTTGAAAAATATTAATAAGTACCTTAGATTAAAGGCCAAGCTCAATCATTTGCTGTTGTTAATATGTAGTAAAACACTGGTTTTAAATATTTAAAATCTAAAATATAGTCAAATTTATACATATATTATTTCTAAGTAAATTCTATTTTTTTATCAATTCTCAGATTATAAATTTAGTAGCCCCATCTTGAATCTTCTCAAGTAAATCCTACTTAAAAGGTGATGATTTTGTCAAAATTAATTAATTTAAGCTTACAACACTTCCTCCCTAATCATGAGTTCAAGACACAAACATTTAGGCAAATAAATATCACTAAAAAATATACCAATGCTATTAAATGCTTTATAATCCAGAAACCACTCTGAATTTATGCTACCCAAAATAATATTTTTATATATACACTTTCATGGCCAGAGTGACAGGTAAAATTGGTTTAGTTAATTATTTCAAAGGAACGATTAAACTGGTAATAACAGAAAAAAGATAAATTATAGTCATGTTTTATTGTTTACCTAAGATCAACTAACAAGAAAAAAATGAGAAAGAAAGCTTCCATGTTTGAGCATTTTTGTGAGTATGTGAGCATGTTCACGGGTAGGCATGTGTGTCTGTGGGTTCGCAGGGTGAGCAGAAGTGAAAGGTATGTCTGTGGCTGTGTAGAGCAAAAAAGAGAGTGAGAAGGAGTCACTGGGTGATCACAATGTGGAGCAAGACAAAAATATCACCGCGTAATCATCGAAGCACATGCAAAAATAAGAATTCTATACAAACCACAGAAATAACCCAACACCTCTGATTCCAGCTAATTTGAGTAACTCCTACGTTTTTGCTAATTACACTTTTAGCTTGCTCCAGTCCCCTTGTCGTATAGATAAAATTAAGATATCAGATCATACAATTGCCCTCACATTCTGCCAGCATCCAATCCAAACCAAAACCACTCTTCTTTGAACTCTTCCCCCAGCAATACCTAAACAAGCCAAAATCTACTAACAAGCTCTTTCTAACATCAATGGTTCCCCATGCTGTGGTGTTTCCTTTGTTGCACAGAGGCAAAAAAGGCTCTACTTTATTTGACAAAAAGTGTGTTGCTGGTGGATTTTAGTTAGAGGACATTTACAAAAAGAATATTCAAGTTAAATTTTTATCCCTAAGTAACCCATATATTTAACTAAGAAATTGGACAGAACTTTCACAATGAAATTGAGTACCAAAATACATAGTAGTTTTCATGTATTTGATGATACTCTCATTTAGGTGAAGAAAGCAAAAAGATGTGAGCCAAACTCTAATGAGTCACCAGAAGACACACTGCAGCTCTTTTGAACAATGTATTCAAACTATTAAAAGGAAGTGCCATTCCATAACTGATGAGCATGAAATCCTGCAAATGAAAATCAATTTGGACAAAAGAGTTTAATACCCCAGCTTCCAGACAATTAAAGGATAAACTACCACTCTAATATGAAGCACTTCCTGCACCACCTAGGCCTTTGAATTTGGCATACGTTCAAATGCAAGGATGTTCAATCAATAAAGATAATAAATTCAGAATCCAATTCAACAGCACCCTCTGCTTGCAGATAATTTGATTTCATTTTAGAGGATTTCCTAACCCAATACACAATAATTCGACAAAATCTGTCTTTTAAATTATGCAGCTAATGTAACCCATTTAAGATATATAAATTTAAGCTAACCAGAAGGAATACATTATGACATTTTACATTTAAATAAGCCTGGCATGACTGAAAATTAGCAAGGATCCAGGTAAAAATCTGTCTGGAATTTAACACTGATCTCCCAGCAGCAAGCTGTAGCAAAGTGAATCTCACACTTTAGCAAGCATGAGAAACATCTGGGACCCTGTAAAAGAGATTCTGGTTTAAGGAATATTGATGTGAGGCCCAGAAATCCGCATTTTTGACAAGCATTTCAGTTGTTCTGATACAGAAGGCCTTTGGTTCCCACTTTTAAACAATGCAGTAAAGTATTCCTTAGCAGCAGATTAAAGTGTTTCCACTGGGGCAGATAATTATTTGTGTAACTTTTTTTTTCTGAGACAAGATTTCCCAATGTTGCCTAGGCTATAGTGCAGCGGGGCAATTATGACTCACCGCAGCGCTGGGCTCCCAGACTCTAGTGATATTCCCACCTGAACCTCCCAAGTAGCTGGGACCACAGGCACACGCCACCATGCTCAGCTAATTTTTTTTATTTTATTTTTTGTGGAGACAGAGTCTCACTACTTTCCCCAGGCTGATCTAGAACTCCTGGGCTCAAGCGATCCTCCCACCTCAGCCTCCCAAAGTGCTAGAATTACAGGCATGAGCTACTACACCTGGCAGTTATTTATGCAATTTTGAAAGTGGTGTTTTATCCAAAGAGAAATGAAAAGTTTGTAAAATCATTCTCCTCAAAAGACAATGACTTCAAAAGATTTATAAATCTTTACAGAAAATAAATTAACTACTTAACATCTATGCTCTAAAAATGCCTATAAATATTTTTCTGGTTAAAGGGAATCACATTCAATTGTTTGTAACTTGCATAACAGAAGGAAGAAAAAAAAAGAATAAAAATCAGTTAAAATTCAATCACAGGCCAGGCTCAGTACCTCACACTTAGAATCACAACACTTTGGGAGGCTGAGGCAGGAGGATCGCTTGACTCCAGGAGTTCCAGACCAGCCAGGCATGACCTCGTCTCTACAAGAAACTTTATAAAAAATTATACAGGCAAGGTGGCACATGGCTGTAGTCCTAGCTACTCAGGAGGTTAAGGTGGGAGGATCACTTGAACCCAGGAGGTCGAGGCTACAAGGAGCCGTGAGCATGCCACTGCACTCAGCCTGGGTGACAGAGTAAAACCTTGTCTCAAAAACATAATAATAAATTTGATCACAGAGATAACCACAGCTTAGCATTTAAGAAGATCCTTTACTCCCCCTATGCTTCCTTCTATATTCCCTGAGTTTTGCTTCATTATATACTAGGTGAATGCCTTCATTTATAGAAGAAAAGTACACAGTCCTATTAATTATAGAATCCACAGCCCTAAAACAAAGAAAGGTTTGCAATTAGTTCACAAACCCCACAGGAAGAAGTTTCATAACAGAGGGAAAGCACACATGGAACAGCCTATATTGAGTTCAAGCCATCCTGGTAGCAGGAGAGCAGTGGCAGCATGACATGCCACTACAGCTAACATGCAGATGAGCCCTATCTCATATCAAAGAGGCAGCCATCTTCCTAGTCAACACAGTACTGGAAAGAAACAAAACACAATATTAAAAAAAAAAAAAAGGATAGAAAAAAGACAAAGCGGCAGCCATCAGCTTCAGTACCTTACAACCTAGATTATAGAAAGCTTAAGTGACTTTTAGCTTTGAGGAAACACACACACACATACACACACACACACACTTGGAGGGCCAGAACATGAGAAAAATAGATAAGGCAAAAACAGACATAATAAAATAAAAGGGAAAAGGGAGCCAAATACAGGAATAAGTTTAATAAATTACAAGAAACCAGTTATCTTAGTTTAAGTCATTGCTCTATTACTTCCCCAAAACACAATGTGGTCAAACCCATTCTAACAAAGATGAAAGCATATACTTCCAGAATAACTGCTCTACCAATTTACACTGGAATCCTTTTTAAAAGAACCCATTTTACGGCCAGGCGCAGTGGCTCACCCCTGTAATCCAAGCACTTTGGAGGCCAAGGTGGGCGGATCACCTGAGGTCAGGAGTTCAAGACCAGCCTGACCAACATGGTGAAACCCCGTCTTTTTAAAAAAAAAAAAAAAAAGAACCCTTTTTAAAAGAGTTTTCAAATCATCCAAAGTTTTCAAGACAACATGTAAATCCAGATGGTTATGTGAAATCTTGTGATATTCAAACATTGGCAATTAATGTAATTCAAACATTTCTAAGATACTGTGAGGTACCATAGAACACACACACACACACACACACACACACACACACTCACATTTGCAGGCTGGTCATGCCCTGCAGACTGCTAGGTACAGATGATTCCCAGGCTTCCGGGTGAATGTGATGTGGATTCAACTGAGAACGGCCATGGTAAGGAAGGCATGGTCATCTCTGGCTTGGCTGCCACAAGGTCAAGCATGAGGGCAATGGCATAGATCTGACAGTAAGCAACTCATCCATTTCCCTCTTGCTCTCAGTTAACATGGCTGTATGCATGCCCTGCCCTCCTGGCAACAGTCATTGGAAAAGCCAAATTAGGTCACTGGCCCCTGAAACATAATACAGTTTTTTGTTTTAGTTGTTATGTTTCATTATTCTATAATATGTTCCATTAAAAATCTGATAATTTATTTTCATTTAATTTAGGATAATGTGCACTTGATTCTAAAATGTATGTTCTCTGACAAAGTCTAATATCCAGCATCTATAAGAAACTTACACAAATTTACAAGAAAGAAAACAACCCCACTAAAAGTGGGCAAAGAACGTGAAGAGACATTTTCCAAAGAAGATATTCATGCAGCCAATAAGCATACGATAAAAAGCCCAAAACCCGTAATCCCAGCACTTTGGGATGCTGAGACTGGCAGATCACTTGAGGTCAGGCGTTTGAGACCAGCCCAGCCAATGTGGTGAAACCCTATCTCTACCAAAAATACAAAAATTAGCTGGGCATGTTGGCTTAGGAGGCTGAGGCACAAGAATTACTTGAACCTAAGAGGCAGAGGTTGCAGTGAGATTGTGCCACTGCACTCCAACCTGGATGGCAGAGCAAGACTTTCTCCAAGGAAAAAGAAAAGGAAGAGAGATGCCTTCTGCTCTCAAGTACGAGGGAATCAGTCTACACAGGGTAAATATTTTCTGGGTACATTATTAAGAACAAATATTACACAAAGCTCACCCAATGTAGAGCAGCCAAAGAGAAACTAAAATGAAAATGAGGAAATAAAGTTCCGGGAAAGGAATATGATAGTTACATGTCTTATGATATATGGATACTTCCGTGTCTGTAAAAGATGAATATTTGGTTCAAATATAATGCTACTGAGATATACAACAAAAATGACAACTTACATATTTAAATGGTAGCTATGTGTTTTCCCATTCTTTCAATAAAATTATGACATTTTAGAGCTGAAATGACTTTCAAGAATATTTCTGCCTTGTGGATGATTTTAAATCTTTAATATTCAAGTAGTAATTTGTACTATTACTAATCCTCTAATAATAATCTTACTATTAATAAGACCTAAACAGGTCTTATTTTTATAGGGGTGGAATTGAGAGCTCCTACAATTCCCACAAAGATTTTAAAAGTTATACTCATCTTGTTCTCCAAGGTAGTGACAAAAACAGGCAATAATTGTTCACATTTTGAAGCTCTAATGACATGAAAGTCAAGAATTGTTATCTCATTGGGGCACAGTGGCTCATACCTGTAATCAGGTGGATCGCTAGAGCCCAGGATCAAGACCAGCCTGGGCAACATGGCAAAACCTCATCTCTATAAAAAATACAAAAATTAGCTGGTCATGGTGGCACATGCCTGTAGTTCAGCCACCAGGGAGGCTGAGGCAGAAGGATCACTTGAGCCTGGGAGGTGGACGCTGCAGTAGCCAATAATGCACCACTGCACTCCAGCCTGGGTGACAGAGTGCAACCCTGTCTCAAAAACAAAAAAAAAAGTTATCATTGGGTAAAAGCATATGGGGTGAAAGCAAAAAAAAAAAAAAAAAAAAGTGGTTTCTACCCACAGGATAAAGCCAAATTTTTTTATTTAGACTTTCAATTATTTCCTCTGCCAAGAGTAATTCAATATAAATAACATATATAAATGCCAAGAGAGGATCGGAATCACTTTTTGACCATCACATGATAATCTTCAAATGTATCCTTATCAAAGCTTTCAAAACAAAGAACCTTCTCATTAATCAGAAACAGACCGCTGCCTATTCATCAATTTTAAAATATCAATTCTAAAATAACTACGCAATAGTTCTAAGTAACCATAATCACTGTAATGAAGTATAAAAAGTACATTGAACATCAACACCCAACTCTATATCCAATCATAATCCCAGCATGCTTTACGGCAGTGGTCCCCAATCATTGTGGCACCAGGGACTAGTTTTGTGAAAGACAATTATTCCACAAACTCAGTGCAGAGTGGTTTCAGGATGATTTAAGCACATTACATTTATTGTATACTTTATTTCTGTTATTATTACATTGTAATATATAACGAAATAATTATACAACTCACCATAATGTAGAATCAGTGGGAGCCCTGAGCTTGTTTTCCTGCAGCTAGGCCATGCCCTCAGGTGGGATGAGAGACAGCAACAGATCATCAGGCATTAGATTCTCACAAGGAGCATGCAACCTAGATCCATCCCATGAGCAGTTCACAATAGCGTTCGCACTCTTATGAGAATCTAATACCACTGCTGATCTGACAGGAGGCGGAGCTCAGGCACTAATGCCAGCAATGGAGAGCAACTGTAACTACAGAGGAAGCTGCCCTCGCTAGTTCACCTACTGTGCAGCCCAGTTCCTAACAAGCCGCAGGAACCTAACCACAACCAATCTGTGGCCTGTTAGGAACTGGGCCACACAGCAGGAGAGCTAGCTCAGGGGTTGGTGATCCTTGCTTTAAAGAATGTTTACAATCTATAACATAATTGAACTTTGTCTAAGAATGTTAGAAACTATAAACGGAACAAGAAATGTAACACAATGTTGCTTTGAGTAACAGGTCTATGCATTCCTCATAAACAAAACATGAGTAAATTAGCCTCTATGAAAGAGCTACAATATTTTATTATTAGGGTGTCTGAAAAATAAATATAGAAGAAAAAAATTTAACCATCTTTCTGCTCTCCTCGGACTCGTCTCTTTCCAAATATTCCTAAAACCACAATTTGCATAGTAGAAGTAAAAACCATTTGAAATTACACAACAGAAGACTGACAAATAAACCACTACGCCACATACAACACTTCAAAAGCCTCTGCATTGCTGGAGTGATCTGGAATCTTGTGGTTTCCCAAGGGAAGCTATAAAAATCAGGGAGAATGAAGAGAGTGCCAGCTGAAAAACCAAACAGATGGCTTCATCGACTAAAAATCCAGCTGAGCTTAGAAGACTGTTCACATTTAGAGTATTTTCCAAAACCGGCTTCATACTGTTGGTTTTCATTTTCCATTTCTTTGCCACTGTTACACTACTATTCCAGACTTTGGACAGTAGGAGCAAAGAAAATATTAGCTTCCTGTAGAGGAGAACAAAAGACTCTTTCCTTTCATCGTCCTGAAAAAGTTTAGACCTGAGCGACACACTCTGGACCATCATGAGCCATCCTCTGGAAATGGGGGTTATGCCATGGGAATATACACAAATATATTTAACAAATACATACTGCACATAGTATATAAATGTTTTATGTTCATCCTATGATATATATCTATGTATTAGATATTACATACACACATATTCACACAAACATGCAAACATTTGCTGGAGAAGGGCAGTGCAAGTGATCTAGAGCACACCTTGTAAATCTAATTAGTACTCAATTATTCTGTCCCATTTATATGATATATGTAATTGACTGTAAAATATTGAAAGCAACTGACAAAATGATTAATTTAAAACATTTACTCTGGCTGGGCGTGGTGGCTCACGCCTGTAATCCCAGCACTTTGGGAGGCCCAGGCAGGCAGATCACCTGAGGTCAGGAGCTCAAGACCAGCCTGCCCAACATGGTGAAATCCCATCTCAAATAAAAATTCAAAAATTAGCTGGGTGTGATGGTGGGCACCTGTAGTCCCAGTTACTCAGGAGGCTAAGACAGGAAAATTGCTTAAACCCGGGAGGTGAAGGTTGCAGTGAGCCAAGATCACGTCACTACACTCCAGCCTGGGCAACAAACGGAGACTTCACCTCAAAAAATAAAATTAAATAAAATAATATATAAAACATTTATTCCACAGCACAGAAGGAAAAAAGTGTTCCCAGACCTCAGGAGGCAATGTACTATTATGCAGCTAGTGTTGTAGTGAAGATTCTCAGTCTGGTAGAGAGGCATATGCACAATAGGTAAGAATGGCTTGTCTGCCATGAAAGAGGTTGATATCCAGTAAGACATAAGATTACAATAAAAACTGTTGTTCAAACACAAAAATAACCCTACTACGTTACAAATGGTAAGAATAAATACTTGGCATTATATCCAAAACAAAACTTAACTGCAACAAGTAACTCTGCAAGAGAAACACCTTCCTTAGTACTATATATAACAAGCAGAAGGCTCTCCCAATAAACTATTTACCTTTCACCAACTGGCTATCTAGTTTTAAATTTTTATTTGCTTTTTCTGTCTTCAGACTTTCAAACTTTAAATGTGAACAACAATTCTGCAAGAAAAATTAACAAGGAGAGTAAAATTTTAAGTACTTGCTGGACAAAGTGGCTCACACCTGTAATCCTAGAACTCTGGGAGGCTTTTATATCAAAAAGAAATACATTAAAATTTTAATATCATCTATAAATTGTTTTAGTCTTTCTGACTGACTACAATAACTTACTTATTTCCTTCCTTGTCTATTTCTCTGATAAAAGTGGCAAGAATGGGCCGAGCGCAGTGGCTCACGCCTGTAATCCCAGCATTTTGGGAGGCTGAGACCGGTGGATCACCTGAGATCAGGGATTCGAGAACAGCCTGATCAAAATAGAGAAACCCTGTCTCTACTAAAAGTACAAAATTAGCGGGGCATGGTGGTGCATGCCTGTAATCCTAGCTACTGGGGAGGCTGAGGCAGGAGAATCACTTGAACACAGGAGGTAGAGGTTGTGGTAAGCCAAGATCACATCATTGCACTACAACCTGGGCAACAAGAGCAACACCCCATCTTGGAAAAAAAAAAAAAAAGAAAGCAGCAAGAATAAAAGCTATATAATAAAATGGTCAAAAGATTATATGTAACTGCAGGCACCTTGGTCTAGAATCTGTAACTAAATCCAAGTCAATAAAAGCACACATTTAATGAATATTTTCTCAATGCTAAGTTCTAAGCATGCTTCTAAAATCTTTATATTTCCCTTCCTCTAACTCTGCAAGGGAGGTCTTACTATCTTAGCTAAGGAAACCAAAGCACAGACATAAGTTACTTAGCTAAGGGCACATAGTTATTAGGCAGCAAAAACGGGAGTTAACAGCAGGTCCCTATTACTCAAAAGCCTGTGCTCTAACCTACTACACTATGTACCTCCTGTTTTCACAGGAACCTTTCTACAAACTGGCTTCAGAGAAGAGAACAGCCATGGCAAGGTTCATTCTCATTCATCAGAATGCTACAGCATTCAACCTAAACCAGGAAAAGCAAAACTGAAAATGAGCTGAGTCATTTCTGGTGGGAAACTTTCACTTTATCTTAAAATATTATTACCTAATTTACTGGACTACCAAAAGTGACTAAGACTTCACTACATTGAAAGTGAAGATATTAAATATTCAGCCAGGCGAGGTGGCTCACGCCTGTAATCCCAATGCTTTCAGATGTCAAGGAGGGCAGATCACGAGGTCAGTCAGGAGTTTGAGACCAGCCTGGCCAACATGGTAAAGCCCAGTCTCTATTAAAAATACAAAAAATTAGCCAGGCGTGGTGGCAGGCACCCGTAATCCCAGCTACTCAGGAGGCTGAGGCAAGAGAACCACTCGAACCCGGGAGGCAGAGATTACAGTGAGCCAAGACTGCAGCACTGCACTCCAGCTAGGGCAACAGAGCATGACTCTGTTTCAAAAAAAAAAAAAAGAAATATTCAATGGCAATAATATCTTTTTCTGTTACAAATAAATTTACATATGCATTTTTTTGTAGCAAATCAAATCTATGTAAAGTAAAACTATTTTGTATATATGTATACCCATGCCCACAAATCTCCACAATTTTAGCATGTATAATTTTTAAAAAAGAGATATGCAGTTCGGTATAAGGTAGTACCTTTCCAATATATGTAAAATCGCTGATTTAGTGAGCAGTGAAGTTTAAAAATGAAACATACAAACAGCTGGATATCCTGAAATCACAAGGTATCTTTTCTTTATATTGCTTATTTATGGAATTTTTTCCCTCTCCCTAGGTTGTGAATAAACTCCGTGTTTTCAAGTTACCTTCTGGCACTACATAATTCTAGTTTTCATTTGAAAGTAAAATAAGTTACACAAAATTGTTTGTAAAAATTCAAAGCAAAATATATGAAATATTAAACGTAAGTACACTTTTCTGCCAACGTAATTTAATAGCTCTTATTAAACAGAAAACTGACATTTTAAAACTCTGTTTATTATTCCTTCATCTACTTTTCATGTCTTCAAAATATTCAAGCCCTAAATCTGGAACATAAGTTTCTTGTTGACAGAAATCAGGACTTTTATTTCTTATCCAGAAAAATTCCCTGCAAAAACTTAATGCTGTTCAGTGACAACACACGACACAAACTACAAAGACATATATTAAGGCAACATACTTATGGTTCTTTTTGTAATCTCTGTTTTTAAATATCATACTTCCTAATAAAAACAAAGTTTTGGATGATTCTGTTAAGAAAGGACATTGGTTTTGAAATATTATAATGACTAATTAGAAAGGAGAAATATAGGCACAATATAAATATTAGAATGTTATTTTTTAATCCTGAATATTAACAACTTTGCCACATCTTGGTAATAAAAGCTTATTTTGGAAAAAAAAGGATTAGTCCATAGCCAATTAAAGTTCTCAATAAAAATCAGAGTGGACATAAGTTGGTATTTAAATTTAATTTTAGATTAAATTATCCAAGTTTGATTTTTACAATTATTTTTTACAATCAGGAATACCTGAGCTGGCACAGTGGCTCACACCTGTAATCCCAGCTCTTTCGGACGTCGAGGCAGGCGGATCACTTGAGGTCAAGAGTTCAAGACCAGCTTGGCCAACATGGTGAAACTCTATCTTTACAAAAAGTACAAAAATTAGCCAGGCCTGGTGGCACATACCTGTAATTCCAACTACTCGGGAGGCTGAGACAGGAGAATCACTTGAATCTGGGAGGCAGAGATTGTGGTGAGCCAAGATTGCACCACTACACTCCAGCCTGGATGACAGAGTGAGACTCCGTCTCAAAAAATAAAAATAAAAATAAAAAACAATCAGGAAGACCTGGGGAAAAAAATGCAATTCAAAAAAACCATTTATTTTAAAAACAAACATACCAACATCTTTGCCCTCACATTATCTTTCATTCCCAAACCTCCATGTTCTTGACTAAAATACTTATTCCATTTGAGATTTACACATTGTCTTACATGTGTCTTAGAACTATACATAAGTAAATACTTATCAAATTACCAGCAAGTTAAACTTTACTGAAATGGCTTTTATTTGTCCTTTTAAAGTTAATTATTAACACAGCATTCTTTTTTAAAGTATATGGCAAATTTAGCCTGAAAGTAATTTTGGAGAGCCAGATTCCCAGAGGAAGAACACCGTTCATCATCAGAATCACTATTTTCCAAAAGGAAATGTTGACCCTGAATGTGGTCCAAGCCATTGCTTTCCTAACAACTGATTTATTTCAACCACTGATGAGTATACCCTCTCACCAAGTAGTGTATGTAGCAGATACCTAAAATCTATCTCAGATAGGCAAGTAATGCTGGTATTTATCTTTCCCTTAAGCATAATGTGTCACCTTCAGAATTTAAAAAACCAAGGGGTTTAGAACCTGAAGATGTAATTACCTGTCAGATTCTATTACAGGCTTTTTAAAGTTAACATCCTATACCTACAGTTCCCATAGAAAAATTCCAGCATATGCTATAGAAAAGCTGATTCAATTTATGCTATGGTCTATTTTATGTCATTTAAATATAGTATTATCTAATACATGCAATACATATTTCTTATGGAATTAAAATTCTTTGAGAATGTATTTCACCACTGATGAAGTACAAATGAACTCCCTACACTTGCTTGTACAACCCAAAAAGCAGAAATAAGATAAACATCTTTTTCACAAATTAGCTCCACCACAAAGAGGAAAACCATGAAAGATGGTTACAAAGTGCAGTAGCGCAGAGTTCCTCAATCTCTACACAGTTGTTATTTTGGGGCCATATAATCCTTTGTAGTGGAGGCTGCCCTGTGTATTGTACGATGTTTTGCAGTACCCCTGGCAGAGGCTGCTGATACCTTTGGCACCTCCCTCACCCTGACAAACAAAAAATGTGCCTAATCATCGCAGGGGTCAGAACCAATGACGGAGTAGAAATGGCCACACACAGGCTGCAGTTTGGCTCTGCTACTTTGGCTGTGCATCAGGTGGAGACATTTAACCTCTTTGCCTCAGTTTCCTCCTTCCTCAAATACAGTTGTAAGGACTAAACTAGAAAAGGCTGCTGCTCCTGCTACTCCTACAACTGTTTCACTTGTATACTCTGTAGCTTCTCTCTCAATTTCAATCTCCCTATGACCCAAATGTATGGTTTTCAACAAAACTTTTTTCAAAAGCCCACAACAAGGCAGGAGAGGGCCTTAATAAGCTTATGGATTACAGATTCTTCCTAAAAGTCCATTTCAAGGCCCTAAGAATATGATCTCAAACCCTAATTGAAAGTAATAATCCCTGCGCCGGAGAAATAGCATAGTCAGCTTGGTCACTGCAATGCTGCCCACACTCCTCCCTCTGCATTCCAGCTGCCACTCTTGTCTGATGGGGAACATGACCACAACTCATGTGGAGCTACATACCTGTTGGAATCCAGCATCAAATGTCACTTCCTCTTTCATGAAGTACATCCCTGATGACATTCTAATCATCTCCGTCTGACCCCACCCCCTCAAACACCAAGGCCTCTGCAGATAACAAGTGACTCACAACAGTCACAGCCCAAATAAGCTCACTTCTCTGATTAACCATGGACACCTTTTCTGTCCTCACCCCTCTCTTTACCCTGCAGGGCACAGCCAGCGCACTGGCCACATTATTGCTTAGGATATCTTTTTAATTGGACAGCTACCTCTAGAGAATTAATTACAATTCTCTAGTAGGTTGATATAGTTTATATATATAGCTCCACAGTAAATACTTGGCCCAGATGAGACTGCGAAAAATCTATGACTATCGCTGGCTAAGTGTGGTGGCTCACACCTGTAATCCCAACACTTTGGAGGCCAAGTCGAGTGGATCACTTGAGCCCAGGAGTTCGAGACCAGCCTGGGCAACATGGTGAAACCCCATCTCTACAAAAAATCCAAAAGTTAGCTGGGTGTGGTGATGCATACCTATAGTCCTAGCTACTCAGGAGGCTGAGGTGAAAGGATCGATTGAGCTTGGGAGATGGAGTCTACAGTGACCCAAGATTGCGTCACTGCACTCCAGCCTGGATGAAAGAACAAGACCCTTTCTCAACAACAAAAAAAAGATATGACTATTGCTTACTCACATCTACAGCCCCTAATGACTAATGTTCATACATGCATGTTTAGTCAATGGTCATTCACTGGGTACATAAAATGTCCCTGTTGTATAAATGAATAAAACACAAATTATTGTGACTTTTAAAAAATTAACTCTAGCAAGTTTATTTATTGTGTATCACTGTCTACCTATTTATTTATTACTAAAATTACACTGTTCAGTGTACACTCCTTTAGCTGATATGCCAGGTGATGGCAGTTTCACACTGGGGGGTTCCAGATGGAAAAACAAGGGGAGTATCCAGCAATGCCTGCTGCCCTCATTACTGAGAGAATTCAAGGCATAAGGTGTTTGTGTGTGTTGGGTGAGAAGAGAGAGGGTTCCAAGTGCCTACGGAGGCAAGAAGTTAGGCAACTCTGTGTAAATGCCAGGGTTCTCCTGATGAATCCTGGCAAAAGACAACATTAGTCAGAGGCAAAGAAGCATAAGAATGCAGTTACATATTTCAGCGTGTACTCAGAGGATCCCATATGTCGGAATTCTCTAAGGTGCCTACTGTAAACTGTAGATGCAGAGGAGTGGGACCCAGCCTCTGCATTTTTGCAAATTCTCCAGGTATTTCTCAGGCATACTAAATTGAAAAGAACTAATAGATTAGGGGGTATTACTCTTTTATAACAAAAGAACATTCATTTAAAAGAATGATATATGAATGTAAGATATATGATAATATATAATATATAAGATTATATTATTATAATAATCATAATATGTTAGTAATATATTATATATACTTATTTATTATTATAATATATAACATATATACATTATATATTATATATAATATAAAACATATTTATGTTATATATTATAACATGTTTTATATGCACATGAATTTTATTATATACATATGAACACATATATTCATCTTATATATGTTCATATATATGAATACATATCATATTATATATTTTATATGTTATATAGAAGGCATGCAGATTTTTTCAAAAGACATTTTAAAATAACTACCACAAAATTCAACCCCTGCTTTATTTTCCACGTATTCACCGAATTAGGTGTTCAATAAAAAAATAAGTGGAGTTCTACAAAAGATTCTAGAGAAACTTACAGAAACAACTCATGTTGACAAGTCAGTGAAATAATGTCAGATGGGGCAGAGTTATTTTGAGAATGCGAAAACTCAACATACATTTCCAAAAAGACCTACCTGTGGGCACCCTGAAGTAGTTCCCATCAGTGGCTGAATCTGACCTCTAGTGATCTTGAGAACTGCTGACTGCTAATAATTTAATTTCTGTAGGGACTCTTAGGCGATAGAGACACTTAGCATAGCACCAAGGAGAATATCTTTCTCCTCTGCCAAACTGAAACCAATTAAATCAAATGCATCACACTCATCCAATTACACCAGTAAGAGTTAAAACGAGACTAATACCCCAAAGACCCTCAGGACTCATCAACAGTGAGGAACATTCTTCAGGGACCAATAAAGTTAATGACATTTTAGTAATGAGACCCTTGTGAGCCATAAAAGAAGTGGCAGAGGGTTGTAGAAATCAAGTCTATTTTAATCCTCAAAAACTAGAGAAAACATTTGAAAGAGAGCCTCTAAATTTTTTTCAAAACAGGGAACTTTTTAATATTCTATTTTGGCACCCACAAAAGTATCCTTTCTGCTTGCACATACTAAGAGGTTGGAGTCAAATACACACGGACTGCAATCCTGACTGGATCTCCAGCAGCGCGACCTCAAGCAGACAATTCATGGGCTTCAGCTACCTCCTCAATAAAACTGGGCTGCTAAGAAGAGTCTACCCATTAGGATGGACCAGTGACTGGGGAGGAGCAGCACTTACCTAGCCTCTGCACCACAATTTCCACCTTATTTTATCATTTACATATACTGTCCTTCCTTACTGAATTGTTGCCAAAAAGAAAAAAAAAAATTCAAACAGGATAAAGTGTACACTGCTTTGTGAAGCATTACTCTCAAATCTTAGCTGCTATTAACTTGGAAATGGAAGAATAAACACAATTAAAAGAGAAGTGACACACAGGATAGTTGAGTAAACAGTAAAAGGGCACTCCATTTCTTTAAATGACTTCAAGTCTCTTTCCTTCCTTCAAGATTTATTGAACAAAAAGCTACAGTTAAACATGTGTCTTCAATGACCTATAACAGGTATTAGATATAAGCAAACACAAGAAAGAAAAGTCTAAGCCCTATAATTCAGGAAAAGATAACTAGGAATTTTACTATAGAGAGAAATTATTTCTAGCAGTCTTTACAAAAGAGGAAGCAGTTGGGATAGCTTTGAAGTATAGCGTTTAAATAAAGATATTCCTGGGAACAGCACAAGGAAAGCAGGAAGGTGAAGCAGCACAGGTACAGGGTGCAAGGTAACTCGGTTTTACTAAAGCACAAGGGTGTGCGTAGTGCTGGGGCCGTAGACAGGAAAACAGACTACAGATAAGCTGTAGAGGGCCCTAAACATGCAGCTGGCAGCTGGGATCCCTTGTTCACACTCCTTTCATAAGGAAACCGCAGAGTTCTGCATTAGCAGAATAATCTGACACTAAAGAGGACCACAGAGCCAACGGGTAGCCATCAACCTCCAAGGCAGTTAAAAAGTGAAAGCTTGAACAGAAATGAGTAGGTAACAATGCAGTAAGCAAAGTGACTAATCATAGGAGATAAAAAAAAATAACAGGCACGACAATAACAAAGCAAAAGACCACAGCTTTTATCTGCCACAAACAGGCGGTACCATTATTATAAAATAAGAGGACACAGGTGATATACTATACTCAAGGATACTGATGTAACATTTGAAGTGATAATAGAACTACCCTCTACAATCTTTGTGAAACCACGAGGAAGCAGGATACACAGATCCAAGTAATAAGGAGAATGATGAAGGGTCTAACCAGGCAAGCAGCACCTACTGTATCTCAGCTCCATTCTGGACAAAAGATACCCGCACAAACAAGAAGACTTAAAGCCTGCAGGGAAGAGACTTACATTCTAGTATAAGGAAAACAAATGAACACATAGAGAAGGTAAAGAAAGAGAAGTGAGCTCCGGACAGAGCTCTTTGGCTCTTGAACACTGGAAGGCCTGGTAAAGGAGGCTATGAAATAATGGCTAGAAAGCTAGAAGAAAACAAGGTGAGTGTAACGTTATGGGAAGAATGTGTTGCAAGGATGGAGAGGGTGAAGGGTTGAGTAACATGAAGATAAAGAACTGACTCCTGGCTTTGGCCTAGAGATGACCTTGATAAAAACTACTTGACAGCCCAATTGGAGTGGGCTTAAAAAAATAAGAGGTGAGAAAATAGAGATGGTGAGTACAGCAAATCCTCCCAAGAGTGTAAAGGTGTGGGAGCCAAGGACAGAGTGGTAGGATGATACCAAAAGTTCAAGTGAAATGAGAACAAGGCTGACTCGTTGGGTTAGGAAATGTATAGGTCAATGATTAGAACAGTTTCAGTGGAATTGCAAGATCAAAATAGTGATTAGAATGCCTTGAGAAGAATGGAAAGTGAAAAGGGGCAAGGAAATGATAAGACACAATACTAAAAGTTTAAGAATTTAATCTTCTTACAAGACTCACAGGGTGGGAACTGAGAGACATGTTCACTTCTGTAGAGGGTTGATATGTAGATGAAAAAAAGAAGTGGCATACTGAGATTTCTCCCAAGAGCAGAACTGAGACCAGCAGTTTCGTATGGTCCCTGGAAGCCTCTACATAGATGAGGGATGATCTCCTCAAAGAAATAGGTCTTGTTTTGGAGAGCAAGTCCTATACATCTCATATTCTAATTAACTTCACTTATTATCAATTCCATTATCACCACAGGTCAACATCATCAGGAACATTATAAAATACAGAAGCTACAGTTACTATACAGAATAAATGTTAAAAAAGAAAAAAGAGGCCGGGTGCAGCGGGTCACACCTGTAATCCCAGGACTTTGGAAGGCCAAGGCAGGTGGATTACTTGAGGCCAGAAGTTCAAGACCAGCCTGGCCAAGACACCAAAACCCCATCTCTACTAAAAACACAAAAATTAGCCAGGTATGGTGACATGTGCCTATAATGCCAGCTACTCAGGAGGATCAGGCACAGGAATCACTTGAGCCTGGGAAGCGGAGGTTGCAGTGAGCCAAGACCACACCACTGCACTCCAGCCAGGGCAACAAAGCAAGATTCTGGCTCAATAAATACATACACACATACATACAGAAGTTTTTTAAAAGGATAGAATCGAAGGAGTTAATTTTCTTCTATTAACAATGATTCAAATCTGTGCTGGCTTTTCCAAAAAGCTGTAGTCACCCAGTGTATTTTCCCTCTACCTAATAAATAATAATTAAGATAAATAAACATGTATACATTTAATTCCATCTACCAATAGCATTAACATGTTCATGAACAAAAAAATGGGCAACAATTAAAGGACAGCAATGAAATCAAGAATTGCCAGATTGTCTGAAGAGGCTTTCCACTGCTGAACTACAAGTCATAAGTCCCTACAATATGGAGTCTCACAGATCAATCAAAACATCAACAGTTTCTTTTAATAATCTGTAAACTACTCAACATACCCCAATGTTGTTGGATTTCTGAATGTCCATTTCTCTAGACCATAAACAATGCCTGGAGGCATTTGATTTGTTTTTCCCACCATATGTTCTTAGCACCAAGGCCTTCCTTATTCATGCTAGAGTGAAGAATGAGATAGAAATGAGAGTCTGAGGTTAAGACTAGAAATAGCTGATGACTCTCACTGAGAAGGAAATAATCGTTTTTATTCTGTAACTACTGCTATAAGCCACTCCTATAATTTTAATTATACAAAAAAAAAACCTGAATATGGCCACAAAATCTTTTCAGAGCAAAAAATGAAAACAATCTCTCATAGAACAAGGATTCCACCTTTCACCTCGTGTCCCTTTCAATTCACTTTTATTTTGATCCCTTTTTTCACTAATTATCTCTCTACAACTACTTCTCTACTTGTTTCTCTTCACAGTATTAGCTCAGTTAATTCTCATATCATTTTCCCACCACCACAACTGCCTCTCATAGTTGAATCCTACAGCCTCAGGAAATATTTTCTTGGAAGAAGGAATGCCTAACACCCCCTTGCTGCCACACTGGGTAATCTGCTCACAAAGAGAAGACATCTGGTCCATAAGAGAACCACCACCTAAAGAGGCTTGACTTTCACCATCTCCAGCACTTTCTTAACTGAGTTCACTGAGCACAAGCTTTTGCAGTTCGCAGCAGCTATGCTTGGAAGCTGCTCTCTAGTAATCCAGAGAAGAGGAATTCAGGGTACTTTAAGGAAGCCATTGGCAACATTCCACTCCAGTGATTGCTAATCCCAATATCCTAACTAAGCTGCGGCTCAAGATAAAAAACAGAATTTTTTCACGTCCCAGTGCCCTTTTATAAAAAATAAACTTGCAACTTCACAAGAAGTAGTATCACATTGTATCAAGCTATCATAAAACCGAAAACAAAATTAAAACATGATTTTGGGCCGGGTGCAGTGGCTCATGCCTGCAATCCAAGCACTTTGGCGGCCAAGGCAGGCGTATCACCTGAGGTTGGGAGTTCAAGACCAGCCTGACCAACATGGTGAAACTCCGTCTTAAAAAAATAATAATAATAATTAAAATAAAATAAAACATGATTTTGAACACATGAATCTCAATTAAAAAGTTTATGTGGCCGGACGCGGTGGCTCACGCCTGTAATCCCAGCACTTTGGGAGGCCGAGGCAGGTGAATCACGAGGTCAAGAGATCAAGACCATCCTGGCCAACATGGTGAAACCTCACCTCTACTAAAAAATACAAAAAATTAGCTGGGTGTGGTGGCATGTGCCTGTAGTACCAGCTACTTGGGAGGCTGAGGCAGGAGCATTGCTTGAACCCCGGAGGCAGAGGTTGCAGTGAGCTAAGATCACCCCACTGGACTCCAGCCTGGCGCCTAGCAACGGATCGAGACTCTGTCTCAAAAAAACAAACAAAATGAAGATTATGTAACTCACATGTCAGCTAAAATGAATAATGAAAAAAGAAAGAAAAATAGAACTAATGGAAAAATTCCCTTAACAAAACTATGGAAGTTTTTATAACAGCATCTTTCTGAAACTGTGGAGGGGCTGATAATGAACTATCCTACGGTAGCAAGCCAAGAGGGTTTTAGAACTGAGCTTCTGCCCAGGTGTGATGGCTCACACTTGCACCAGAACGTTAGGAGGCCAAGATGGGAGATTTGCTTGATGCCAAGAGACTGAAACCAGCATGAGCAAGATGGTGAGAACCTATCTTTTATTTCTTATTTATTTATTTATTTATTTATTTATTTATTTTGAGACAGGTCTCACTTTGTCACCCATGCTGGAGTGCAGTGGCGCAATCTCAGCTCACTACAACCTCCATCTCCCGGGTTCAAGCGATTCTCCTGCCTCAGCCTCCCGAGTAGCTGGGACTACAGGCATGCACCACTATGCCCAGCTAATTTTTGTATTTTTAGTAGAGACTAGGTTTCACTATGTTGGCCAGGCTGGTCTCGAACTCCTGACCTTATGATCTGCCTGCCTCAGCCTCCCAAAGTGCTGGGATTATAAGCATGAGCCACCGTGCCCGGCCGAGAACCTGTCTTTTATTTGAGAAAAGAAAAGAGAAGAGAAGGTGAAGGGGGAAGGGAAGGAGAGGAGAAAGGGGGAATGAGGGAAGGGGGAAGGGGGGAAGGGAGGAAGGGAGGAAGGGAGGAAGGGAGGAAGGGAGGAAGGGAGGAAGGGAAGGGAGGGAGTTTTTAATTTAAAAAGATAACTGAGCTTTTGCCAAAAGGAAATGAATACACCCAACTAATGAAAGTTTGTGTCTCCTTTATTTGACCCCCATTATTGTATTTTCCTATAGTAACTACCTCCTATGATGCTGTTCATAATTATTCCATATGAAGCTCTGCCACAGGTCTCATGTGAGCTGCATCTCCAACAGTGACAGCCCTGTATGTTTACGTATGATGATAAGGACTTCCAGTGAGGCACTACTTGGCATCCATGAAAGAGTTCAAAGAGGAAAACTGCACAGTCTGTACCTGAAAGTTAAATTTTAAAAAGAATGCACGTTTCTTTGAATGTTCATTTTCACCATACCTGGTTCATTTCAGAACTTCAGAAGTAGGACACCTAAATGAGACTCACTAACACAAAACATCAACACGGCTATGAAAACACGCTTTACAACAACCACTGTCAGAACATATTACTATTAATTAGAACTAAAGGCTGTACTCTGACCAACAAAATGTTCTACCACCCCCAAATATGCATTGAAAAAAAATACATAGTGGACAGCCTATCTTATTTTCATGTTAATAGCAAAGGCAAATGCAGAAACCAAAAAAAAAAAAAAAAAAACCGAATAGTTACATAGGGAAAATAACTTTAAACACTTTTAAGTTTTTGTGTGTAATAAAAACTCCTCAGACAAAATCCACAAGAGTTTCCCAGGATGGCACTATATCCATCGGTACTCCAGCAGAAAATAAGTGTAACATTTGACGTTGGAATAATCAGAGAAGTTTTAATTAAGGGACTGAATAGATATAGGCAGGGTACAGAAAAACCTAAGGAGAGACAGAGTGGTGCACCAGGCCAGCTAACAGCTGAGTTGTCAATAGTCTAGTTCTAAAAGGACTAGAGAAGAGAATAATTCCTCAAACTGCGGGACAGAGCAACAAGATGGTGTGAGGCCATCCCAAGAGAATCCTGCAGCCCTGGGCCCTCACTCTCCTCCCCTTACAATTTCCTGCATGGGCTCTACCAGAAGCCAGAGAGAAAGGGGGCCGGTGGTGGTGGCCCATACAGATCTGCAACCCTGGGCAGAGAGGTGGAGACCAGGGCAGGGTGGACTTGGAGGCACAAAGTGCAACTAACAGGCACAAACACTATTCAATATATTAAACTAGTCCATGCCGTCTGTCATGATGGATTAAACAAATAAAAAAAGCACATACAACCAATAACCACCTTTTCTCTTCAGTATGTTCTTATTCTGTATTAAAACATAAAACCATAGCTGACTTTTTTTAAAAAAAGAGAAAGTCAGCAGCTATTAGAAAAAGGATTCTGGATTACCATATCTGAGCTTTGTAAGAAGTAAACACTGTCTTGTTTAAGGCACCTGAGGAAGACACGCTGAGAAATGTTCAAAAAACTTACCAAGAAATTTCCAGAGGGAAAGAAGAATCCCATTCCCCACCTGAAAGGCTGGAGCAGCCACAAGCGTCGGTCTCTTCTCAGATCCCTGCTTTATTCTCTTACAGATAAAGATGAAAACCAGTGTGCTGAAGACACAGTGGTCCCCCTTGGTTTTCTGTCCCCAAAAAGAGAAGACTGGATTCTGCAGTCATTGACACAGGAAGCATTTGAAACAATCAAAGAAACAATAACGACAACACACATACATATAAAAAAAGATAAAGAGCCATGTGATGGAATTATATTAATGACTTATTTTTTGGTCATTAATTATAAGCCATTAGTTCAGATGTCAAACCCCACAAGATTCTGAAGAACTTTCCTATAACGTACGGGTATTCTATGTTCTGCTTCTTGATGGCCTCTCGAAAAATAAACTGAAGAATACAATTCTTGGAATTCATGGGAAGTGAAAGTTTGCATCCTTCATTCTGTCAGTGTAATCATTCAGTCATTCGCTTATTCAAATAAATCCAAGAATACAATTCACTAGTAATGTACATTCATATTCATCTTAAAATTCAAGCTGTAATCATAAGATAACCACTCCAAAAAAAAATCAGTATAAATGATTTCAGCATCTCAAAGGAAAAAAACATTTAAACAGAAACCACAAGTATAAACCATACTTGTGCAACTGTTAGTCACAGTAGCCAGAAAGGAGGGTCACATGCAGCAACAGAGCAACATTTTTTGTAGAATTCTTTTAAGATTAAAAAAAATCTGAATCCAATGCTTTGAATATGTAACAAATGAGCTATCATGTAACCATAATCTTGGTTCCCAGGGGGAGGGGGGAGGGGACAATGCTTTACAAACCCGTGAAGAATCAAACACACTTTACCAAATAAATACCCATAAAATAGATTTAGAGGAGAGAAAATTCACACCTGAGGAGAATCTAAAGCACATGACAAAACAAGAAATGAGAGGATTTATTGAGAAACTGCCCTATGACACTGCCTTTTAAGTTAATTTAGAAACATCACTTTGGAAATAAATCTAATATGCATCCATTTCTGTAGCTAATGCACAGTTTAAGTGGCTTGAGTCAGGGAAGGAGAGACAAGCATCTCATCCTGAATTTCTGGCTGCGGTCCAATTATCAGAAAAAGTGAAAGAAACTTAGTGACATTTTTTGGTTAACTGCTTCAGGATATGTTGGAAGCTTGTTTCTTTGAGACAGTCTGGCTCTGCCACTTGGGCTGGAGTACAGTAGTGCAATCATGGCTCACTGCAACCTCAATGTCCTGGGCTTAGGGGATTATTCCACCTCAGCCTCCCAGGTAGGTAAGACTTACAGGCACGTGCCACCACATTCAGCTAATTTTTGTATTTTTTATAGACATGGGGTCTCCCTATGTTGCCCAGACTGATCTCAAACTCCTGGGCTCAAGCGATCCTCCCATCCCAGCCTCCCGAAGTGCTGGGATTATAGGCGTGAGCCAAAGTGCCCAGCCTGGAAGATTGTTGAAGATGTTAGTTGACTATTTCCAGGAATTCTACTACTTTTAATGAAAAAAATGTAATGAATGTAATCAGAAACCTGTGATAGGAAATCTTGTAACAGGGTGGCTTTCATTATGACTATAACAGTGATAGTACTATGCACATGTCCTGCATATGGCAAAGGTAAAAGAAATTAGAAATGTTCAATGTTGCTGATTCAGGATGTCTTTAAAGAAAACCAAAAATAAAAATAAAAAAGTGTTCAATGTTATAACATAGCTATAAAACAAAAAATTAAGATGAGAATTAGACACTCACAAAAACACAGCAGCAGCTAAGATTGGGCTAAACTGTGTATGTTAAAAGTCTGTATCCTTCATTCTGTCATCATAGATTCATTTATTAAGCAAATATTTACTGAACATTTACTAAGTACAAGTTATGGTGCTAGACAATGGGGGATACAGGTGTGAATAAAACAAAATTCCCTACCTTCACGAGCTTGGGATTGTGAAGAGGGTTCCAATGCAACTTGATAAATTATATTAGTGAGAAGATGACATTTGAGCAATACTTCAGAGAAGGGAGGGGCCAAGCCATGCAGACTCGGGGAGGGGTGTTCTGGGAAAAGGATCATGGAACATGGGGAACCCAGGGCATTAATGTGCCTTACTGTGTTGATACAGAGTGGGCAAGGGTCACAGAGGTAAGAGAGGAAGTCAAAGATGGGGATAAGGGTTGAGGCAGGGAGTGATCACATAGCATTTGCTCACCATGGTAAGCATATTAAATTTTAATGGAAGTCAGATGGGAAGCCAAGAAGTGGAGATTCTGAGCAGAGAAGTATGCAATGTGATTAATGGTTTTAAAGCTGTCACACTGGCTGCTGAATAAAGAATAGAGAGGAACAGTGGAACTGTGAAACACACTGGCATAGCCAGGTCAATGACTTACAGTAGTTGGACCAGAGTAACAGTGATGAGTAATGGTCAGAAGTGGGCATCCCAGAGATTCTAGAGGCAACAGAACTGAAGTGATTGGGTGTGTGATTAAACAGAAACCGAGTCAGCAATGATGATTCCCAGAGTGTTTGGCCTGAGCAACTGGAAAAACAGAGTTGCCGCTAAATGAGGTGGAGACACCTTTCAAGGTCACTTTCTGGGCTTGTTAACGCTTGTGTAGCCCATCAGACATCCAAGTGGACATGTCAAATAATCAGCCTTGATTTCATGGCAGGAGTTTATAGGTTCCAAGGAAAAGTCCAGGCTAAAGATAGAAATTTTAGTAGTCATTAGTCACCGGCATATGGATAATATTTAAAGTTACAAGATTGCCTTTGTAAAACCTTCAAGATACTTCATGGCCCAGCTCCATTCACCCTTCTAAACACACTACACCTCAAACCACTCAGAAGTGACTGTCAAAAACACCTAACCACATCTAGCCCCCATCTTTACTCAGGCTGCTGACTTTCTCCTTCTAAGTATGTACTTCCAACTCACCATCCAATCTTCACCAGGTCAAATATCAGGTCTCTCAAAAGCTGTTCAGATTTAGGCCATGTTGGAATTAAATTCTCCCCATCCTGTAAACCTGATTACCTTGTACTATTTTACAGCATCTGTCAGTGATAAAAGCCCAGGCTGTCCTAAATTTAAGTGCTGAAAAGGGGTCTTTGTGAGCTTCTCACACCCCCAGCATAGGTCCTTCCATGATGGCAAACTGCAATCTGACACTTGATAACAGCACTATTAACAGGCAGCTTCCAAAGGAAGCTGGAAATGTAAAACTAGTCCTTTCCTTGTTCTTCAAAGGCTATACCTTGGATGCAGGGCATAGCCACCAAGACTAAGGCTACAGTAAGGTCAAAGGAATATTCACAAATTGTACCATTCAAGGAAAGAAAAACAAAAGCAGATAGTTTATTCTTGAGACAGTCAAGTGTATTATTTTCCATATTTTTGTTCTGTCTCTTAAGGGTTAAAAATAATCAAATTTTACCAATGGAATAGCGTAATATGTGTCAAATGCAATTAGGGTAATGACTTCTTAGTGATTAGACAGCAACAATCATTTTCTCTCTTTCAAATTAAAATGGAATGTAATCCCCAACCTCAAAGTGGCAGGCATCTCCAAGTGCTCATCATAGTAGTAGTGAGAAGACAATACAGTAAAAATGATTGCTTCAGAGGAAGGTCATTTTCTTTCATTACCTAATGCTTTGTCATGCAACCCCCTAAACCCCTCACAGGAAATCTGAAGCCCCTGAAACAAACCGTCTTAGGTAGACGTATGAACACCTGTTTTGTAAAGCCTAAACAGTAGAAAGAGATAATGTGCTTCTTGCATATTTTTACCAATAAGACAATATAGGGTAAGCTGCATTCTAGCAAATTAATAAAATACCTTTGAAGGAGCAAAGAAAATTTAAAATTTTTCCAAATTAAAAAAGCACCTCATAGAAAATTCTACTGTTCCAGAACTTTTTGGCACGTTAATTTCAGTAAGGTTAAATCCAGAATTTCAAATTGTGCCCCTTTTTATAAGTTCAACATTTAATTTTTAAAACAGAGAAAGACAGATAGCAAAATCAAAGAGACTCTGTCTTAGTACATTTGGGCAGCTTTAACAACGCAAATTACAGATAATTTACAAACAACAGAAATTTATTGTTCACAGTTTTAGAGGCTGCCAAGTGCAAGATCAAGGTGCCAGCAGATCTGGTGTCTGGTGAGGGCCCATTCTCTGCTTCAGAGATGGTGCCTTGTTTCTGTATCCTCACATGGCAGAAGAGATGGAAGGAATGGAGAAGACAGATTTGCTTCCTCAAGCCCGTTTGGTAGGACACTAATCCTATTCATGAGGGTGGAGCCCTCAATGCCTAATAATTTCCTAAAGGCCCCACTTCTTAATACTAATATATTGGGGTGTAAGTTTCAACACTAATTCTGGAGGGACACAAATACTCAAACCATAGTAGATATAATAATAAATACAAACAATGCTAATGTTTTTTAATGTCGAAAGGCATTCATAAATTGGTCCTCTGCACCCCTCATTATAAGCACTGATCTTACCAATCATGTGGCATATCATAACAGTATTACAAGTAGCCAGGAAATGATGTACTCTTCTGTTACTGTCTTAGACAATGATTTATGAAAATGTGAAAATATGGGCCAGGTGCAGCGGCTCATGCCTGTAATCCCAGCACTTTGGGAGGCTGAGGCAGGCAGATCACCTGAGGTCGGCAGTTCAAGACCAGCCTGACCAACATGGAGAAACTCTGGCTCTACTAAAAATACAAAATTAGTCAGGCATGGTGGCACATGCCTGTAATCCCAGCTACTCCAGAGGCCAAGGCAGGAGAATGGCTTGAACTCAGGAGGTGGAGGTTGCAGTGAGCTAAGATGGTGCCATTGTACTCTAGCCTGGGCAACAAAAGTAAGACTCCATTTCAAAAAACAAAAAGGGAAAAATACGAAATGTACTATTATCATAAACAAAGAACAGTCCTGGTCTCTGAACAGCAAACAAATTCGATAGAACACAATTGAAAAAGAAATACAGAAAGCGCAGCTGCCCCTCAAGGAGTGCTTAAACCCTGTTAGCTCATTCCCTGCTCTCAACCCACACACTATCTTTTTCATCTACATTAACAGTAATATGCGTCCATTAAAACCTCATAAACTATAAGAAACTCTGACATTAGTGTGGCTTAAAGGATGTCACATACAACTTTTTATTTTTAATAGCAACGGTTTGAATTGTCATCTGGGAATTTTGTGATTCTGCTTATATAGATTATCATAATAACAGAAACTGTCCAATTTTTCCCACACACTAGCTTTCCTGAAAAGAAGGAAAGGCAGGCAGGCTGGCTATCACTGAGATGACTCCTCTTGGGCTTTGCCATGCCCACCAACAGGGCAGGAGGACAGGTGAAGTCCACTAACCCACCCCTCAGAGAAGAGGTACTGGTAGCAGTCCTTTGCCTGCCTCTCACAAATCCCAATGGAGAAGCACATTGTACATGAAATGTATTCTTTACCAGCTGGCACAAGGGATGAGCTAAAGAAGGAAACACATGATAAAAAACCCTTTTTGCAAACCAGAGCATAAGACAGTGCAGAAGATTATTTAAATGTTGCATTACATCACAACAAATGGGTTTCTTTCACCACATCCTTCAAGAATACCTAATTACCTGTTTTAAACCAACGTACTTGCATTTCAATTTTAATACTAGGAAACATTTTTATGAAAGATCTTTTATTTTTCATTTCATATCCCTGGGTAGCTAATTTTTTGAAAAATGCAACCAACTTATATTATCTAGAAAAAAAAAATGGACATTTCCTTATCCCAGAATAAGCACCAGTGTTTTATTGGTTTAGTTGAAAACACAGAACTTAAACCATCAGTTACTAATCTAAGATTATGTCTCAAGTATTTCATAGTTTTCACTTCTACTGATTCCAGGGAGGACTGATATGAGCAGTATTTTCTTTGCTTTTTATTTTTTATTTTTTGTTAAATTCCTCAACATCTTGAAAATGTCCACTGATTTGTAACAATATAGACAAGGAACCACATGAAAAGCTCCAAGAATAGAATATCACAATTCTTGAAATATCAACAATAGAAATTGTGAAAAAATTATTCTTTTTCTTATTTCTTTAACAAAAGTAGTACAAAAAGGATAGAAAAAAACACATGGTAACACACAGGGAGCAACCATCAGTTCAGAAGAAACTAATACATGCTATCCTCGCTAGAATCCAGTTACTAGGTAAAGAAACAACCTTACATACATGTCTAAGCAGAAACGCCTTTGGACTATAGCGAAACAAAACTGAGCTCAACAAAGCTGCAAATATACAAATTCTCTCTCTCCCAGTGTATTTATTACCCTTCAGAAAGACCAATGAACAATTTGTACATGGATTTTCCGTACTTTCAATCTACTCCATTCAAATACATTAATGAGCACTTCTGTTTTTATCCAAAGTATTTGGCAGAGGCATTTGTATTCCTTCATTCTACAATGAATGCCAGGACTATGAGCTTCCTGGAACCCCGCCTCAGAGAACAGTGCCCACATGGAGCACATCCAGGAATGCTAGCACTGCGTGTACATTTTCTCCAGCAGTCTTCAGCATAACCCTGGGAGACAGTACCGTTATCACACAGGGGAGAGGTCAAGGGTCCTGCCTGCAAGAAGGGACAACAAAGCTGACCTGCATGGTATCAAGTATTTGTTAGTCTGTAAAGGAGCAGCTCAACTTGCTCCTAAAGGAGAATGCAGAGAAGCACAGAATTGCAGAAAAGGAGGAAGGGGCAAGTGAGCAGGAAATAAGGCTGGGCAGGAACAGCAGGGCACCACCCTGGCTCTGCCTGCACCTTGAGAAACCCACTTCTCTAAGGTCATCTGGCATCTTCCCATTCTGTGCCAACTTCCTGGGGGAAATCTTCACAGATGGTCTGGCTAGCCATCTAGTTTCAGCACTGGGTTTCTACCTTCCTCACAAACCTCAGAACCATTGCAACTGCCCCAGGGCCTGGGCAAAAGTAGGGGAGCAACCCTCCAAAAGAGCCTTGTGACCTAAGAAGCCAGAACCAGGATCCACAGGATGGGGTGTTTACCCCCTCAGGCAACAGTGCCCAGTCCTTGCCACCTCCCCCAGCACCAGCACCAGCCTCCTCTCATATTCTTATGCAAGGCCAAAAACATTCAGCTAGGTCACACACGTTCACAAAGATGCCCTTTCCAATACCTCAACCAAAGCTTCATGACCACAAAAATTTAATTAAGTTTTTAGATATAATAACTTATTTTAGAGATCTAGGAGATTAGTCAAATTACCCCCTATGATTTAAATACATGATTTAAATGTAAACACTTTATACAACTGCTAACATTGTTAAACAGGTCTGATTTATCTAGCACAGATAGGAAATGAAATGTACCATGAAGGACAGGCATGAATTTCGACATTTAACACTAGTAATTCTAAAATTTACTAATATACTTGCTTATTTGCTTAATTAGGATATGTAATTCATCAAAATCATTAACTAGCTTGACAGCCCAGAGTCATCATTACAAATATCAGATACAGTTATGCTATACTCCCGTTTGAAGCTGAAAGAAACATGTAATTTATCCAAAGCCTGAAGTCTAGCAAATCATGGAAACTCCAATCATTCAGATTCCTCATCATTGATCTTTTTCTACACTCTTGTCTTTTTACCTCCATATTAAAAGTTGGAGTTTTTTCCCTCATGCTCTAAGTGATGGCATAAAAGTTTTTAATAGAGCTACACATAATTTCAAGGAAATATACTTTAAGCCAGCCCTTTTAAAAAATAATCTTTTAATTTTTTTTCACAGCACATGTGATAACTGGTTGCTATAGAAATATTTTAAGATAAAGATAAGCAAATTAAAATCTGCAGAGATGATGCTAAAATTTAAAACATCTTTCTCTAATTTTTAATACAAGTATGCATTCAACATAAGAAAAAATCCTATTCTATAACCTATTTTTAATCCATGACTATGTATTACAAACATCTGTCTACACATATCAATAAATATACCTCCACATTGTTTTTAATGCTAATTAGCATATCCTGACTAGATATACCATAATCTATTCAACTAATTCCTAGTGTTCAACATTTACTTGGCTATCAACTTTTTCGGTTTCATAATCAACACTGTGAAGACTCTCCAGATAAATACATTCTTGGGCAACTACTAATTATTTCCATAGGACAAATTCACAGGTGTGGATCCGGGGTCACAGGGCACACATTTCTAAGGCTGGGGCCTTGGCATGCTCTGGGGTGTAATAATTTGCATAGTTTAAAACTGCACTGAGTATTTCCATTTGCCATCTGCACCAATTTGAGAGGTAAGAAACGGCACTAACCTCTTTGCATTTCTGTGACTATTAATGAGATTATATTTATGCTTTGTAGTTATTTGCTGACTATATTTCTGCTTTAGTAAACTGCCTTCCTGTCTTTTGCCCAGTTTTTCTAATTTTAGTATGGAGGGACCCATGATTGTACCTCTCAGTGCTTTAATTTTCTCTATATGATGGGGTAATAACACTATCAATTTTATAGCACATTTGTAAAAATTAAACAAGTTAATATAAGTTAAGCCTTATGCTTGACACAAAGTAAGGACCCAGTGAAGTTTAGCCATGTTAATGATTAATGAACTACAAATGAGAATTTCTTTCTTTCTTTTTTTTTTTTTTTGAGATGGAGCCTCGCTCTGTCGCCAGGCTGGAGTGCAATGGCATGATCTCAGTTCACTGCTACCTCCGCCTCCTGGGTTCAAGTGATTCTCCTGCCTCAGCCTCCCAAGTAGCTGGGAATACAGGCATGCACCACCACACCCGGCTAATTTTTGTAGTTTATTAAGATGGGGTTTCACCATGTTGGCAAGGATGGTCTTGATCTCCTGACCTTGTGATCCATCCGCCTCAGCCTCCCAAAGTGCTGGGATTAAAGGCGTGAACCACCACACCCAGCCCCTATTTTTTTTTTTGAGACGGAGTCTTGCTCTGTTGCCCAGGCTGGAATGCAATGGCACGATCTCAGCTCACTGCAACCTCCACCTCCAAGGTTCAAGTAATTATCCCAGCTCAGCCTCCCAAGTAGCTGGGATTACATGCATGTGCTACCACGAATGGCTAATTTTTGTATTTGTAGCAGAGACAAGGTTTCGCAATGTTGGCCAGGTTGGTCTGGTCTCGAACTCCTGACCTCAGGTGATCCGCCCACCTCGGCCTCCCAAAGGGCTGGGACTACAAGGGTGAGGCACCGCACCCAGCCGAGGATTTCTTTGTATATTAATGTAGTGTTGCTTCTCAAATTTGCCCATTAAAAAACCCCTA
>CAUYLG010065666.1:0-40748 GCA_963573385.1 Cacajao melanocephalus
CAAAGCAGGTGATTTCTGCATTTTCAACTGAGGTACCAGATTCATCTCATTAGGGCTGGTTAGATAGTGGGTGCAGCATAGGATAAAACCCTTGAGAAAAGGTTAAAGGAATTGCTAACTAGAATAACCAGTTTAGAGAAAAATATAAATGACCTGTTGAAGCTGGAAAACACAGCACAAGAACTTCATAAAGCATACACAAATATCAATAGCTAAATTGATCAAGTGAAAGAAAAGATATCATAGATTGAAGATCAAGTTAATGAAATAAAGTGTGAGACAAAATTAAAAAGAAAAGAATAAAAAGGAACAAACAAAGCCTCCAATAAATGTGGGTCCATGTGAACAGACCAAACCTACATTTGATTGTTATACCTGAAAGTGATGGGGAGAATGGAACCAAGTTGGAAAACACTCTTCAGGATATTATCCAGAAGAACTTCCCCAACCTAGCAAGACAGGCCAACATTCAAGTTCGGGAAATACAGAGAACACCACAAAGATACACCTTGAGAAGAGAAACTCCAAGAAACATGATCATCAGATTCATCAAGGTCGAAATGAAGAAAAAAATGTGAAGCGCAGCCAGAGAGAGAGGTCAGGTTACCAACAAGGGAAACCCATCAGGATAACAGTGGATCTCTCTGCAAAGTGCCTAAGTGGGTGTTGAGCAATGAGAACATACAGACACAGGGAGGGGAACATCACACACCAGGGCCTGGGGGTGGGGGGCTAGGGGAGGAATAGCAGGGGGTGGGGGTCGTGGGGAGGGATAGTATTAGGAGAAACACCTAATGGCGATGATGGGCTGATGGATGCAGCAAACCACCACCATGGCATGTGTTTACCTGTGTAACTAACCTGCATGATCTGCACATGTACCCCAGAACTTAAAGTATAATAGTATATATATATATATATATATATATATATATATATATGGACTATAAAAAAAAAATAATAAATCCTGAAGCCTGCTTTCTACATTCACAAAAAAATAACCTGTACATAATTTCTAATTTGTCAAACACAGGTTAAAAAAAAAATCCTGGGGGCCAATATTCAACATTCTTAAAGAAAAAAATTTTCAAACCAGAATTTTATGTCAAGCCAAAGTAAGCTTCATAAGCAAAAGAGAAATAAAATCCTTTACAGACAAGCAAATGCTGAAAGATTTTGTCACCACCAGGCCTGCCTTGCAAGAGCTCCTGAAGGAAACATTAAATATGGAAAGGAAAAACCAGGACCAGCCACTGCAAAAACATAGCATATTATAAAGGCCATCAACACTATGAAGAAATTGCATCAACTAATGGGCAAAATTACCACTTAGCATCATAATGACAGGATCAAATTCACACATAGCAATATTAACCTTAAATGTATATTGGCTAAATACCTCAATTAAAAGACATAGACTGGCAAATTGGATAAAGAATCAAGACCCATTGGTGTGCTGTATTCAGGAGACCCATCTCACATGCAAAGACACACATAGGCTCAAAATAAAGAGATGGAGGAAGATTTACCAAGCAAATGGAAAGCAAAAAAAAAAAAAGAAAGAAAGAAAGAAAAAAGAAAAACACACAAAAAAACAGAGTTTGCAATCCTAAGTCTCTGATAAACTCTTTAAACCAAAAAAGATAAAAAAGACAAATAAGGGAATTACATAAGGATAACAAGATCAATGCAACAGGAAGGGCTAATTCTCCTAAATATATATACACCCAATACAGGAGCACCCAGATTCACAAAGCAAGTTCTTAGAGACCTACAAAGAGACATAGACTCCCACACAATAATAGTGGGAGATTTTAACACCCCACTGTCAACATTAGACAGATTAACAAGACAGAAAATTAACAAGTACATTCAGAACTTGAACTCAGCTCTCAACCAAGCAGATCTAACAGACATCCACAGAATTCTCCACACAAAATCAGCAGAATATATATTCTTCTCAGCACCACATCACACTTATTTTAAAATTAACCACATAATTGGAAGTAAAACACTCCTCAGCAAATGCAAAAGAATGGAAATCATAACAGTCTCTCAGACCACAGCACAATCAAATTAGAGTTCAGGATTAAGAAACTCACTCAAAACCTCACAACTACATGGAAACTAAACAACCTGCTTCTGAATGACTACTGGGTAAATAACAAAATTAATGCAGAAATAAATAAGTTATTTGTATCCAATGAGAACAAAGACACAACGTACCAAAGTCTCTGGGACACATTTAAAGCAGTGTTTAGAGGAAAATTTGTAGCACTAAATGCCCACAGGAGAAAGTGTGAAAGATTTAAAATTGGCACCCTAACATCACAATTAAAAAAACCTAGAGAAGCAAGAGCAAACAAATTCAAAACCTAGCAGAAGAAAAGAAATAAATAAGGTCAGAGCAGAACTGAAGGAGATAGAGACACAAAAAATACCTTCAAGAAATCCATGAATCCAGGAGGTGGTGTTTTGAAAAGATTAACAAAATAGACCACTAGCCTGACTAATAAAGAGGAAAAGAATAATGAAATAGACACAATAAAAAATGATGAAGAGGATATCACCACTGATCCCGCAGAAATAAAAAGTACCATCAGAGAATAATATAAACTCCTCTATGCTAATAAACTAGAAAATCTAGAAGAAATTGATAAATTCCTAGACACATACACCCTCCCGAGATTAAACCAAGAAGAACTAGAATCCATGAATAGACCAATAACAACTTCTGAAATTGAGGTAGTAAATTAATAGCCTAACAACTAAAAATATAGGAAAAGCCACATGATTATTTCAATAGATGCAGAAAAAGACCTTCGATAAAATTCAGCACTTTTTATGCTAAAAACTCTCAATAAACTAGGTATTGATGGAACATATCTCAAAACAATAGAAGCATACAGATGACTCTTTGTATCCTCAGAGCATTTTCATAAAGGGTAGAAGAATAGTTTTATACTAGGAAACACATATTTTAAAGTGCTCTAATAGGAAGATAGCCCAAATCAGGAGCCTCCCAAAATTGTGATCATATATTCCTATTAGTTAAAAACATTTGAACACTGTGCATGCTTCCTTACTGACAGAAATGGACGAAGTTTGTACCAACACATGTAGGTGACTGGGCAGAATTAATTTGGCAGACACAAAATAACACTCTCCATGTATAAATGTGTTTAATAGTGATGCTGTGCACTTCATGGGGGAAGATGGAGAAGGACAACTACAAACAACTCTCAACCTCTATCATCACTAACAACTTAGTCGTAGTCCTTAACCAGCAAATGCTCTTCAGCAGAACAAGAGACCTGCAGTTACCAGACCCACAATGTCAGATGTTAGTGCTCACTAAATATTCAATATGTTTTTCTATATTTCTCAGGCTGCCTTGTTATTATATTGGGCTATGTGACTAGTTCTGGCCAACTTATTCTGAATGGGATTGAAGGCTTTTAATGCTGGGCTGAGGCAGTTAAGAACCAATGTGCCTACTTAATCTTCTTCCTCCTCCTTCCATGGTAACTTTGGAGGTCACATGTTCCAGATAGTACAACTATATAATGGCTCATGAGGCTGGGCCCCTGATTCTGTATGGAGAATTTTGCCACTTACCACCAATGTCAACTCGCATTAGCCACTTAATGTGGGAATAAATATTACAGTGTTAGCATATTCACCATACTTAGAGGGCAGTTTACATTCATCTGTTGTTATTTAATGTTGCCCCTGAAAAAAGTTCTTCTGCTTAAAAGACCTCTTTCTTAGCCTATCACATGTATATAACATTAAAGACTCTCCTTAGATATTTAATTTGTGTTATGTAGTTCATAATGCATTAACTGTATTCACTTATCTCATTAACCCATAAGCTACTAACATGTATCTAGGAGACACGAGGACCCTGAGGAAAGCAGGGCTAGAAAAAACAAGTTATTTTTTTTTTTATTGTTATACTTTAAGTTCTGGGGTACATGTACAGATCTTGCAGGATTGTAACATAAGTATACACATGCCATGGTGGTTTGCTGCCTCCATCCCCCTGTCACCTACATTAGGTATTTCTCCCAATGTTATCCCTCCCCTATCTCCCCACCCCCTGCAATACCTGCACTGGCACCCTACCCCCAACAGACCCCAGTGTGTGATGTTTCCCTCCCTGTGTCCATGTGTTCTCATTGTTCAACACCCACCTATGAGTGAGAACATGTTGTGTTTTGTTTTCTGTTCTTGTGTCAGTTTGCTGAGAATGATGGTTTCCAGATTCATTCATGTCCCTGCAAAGGACATAAACTCATCCTTTTTTATGGCTGCATAGTATTCTATGGTGTATATGTGCTACGTTTTCTTTATTCAGTCCATTATTGATGGGCATCTGGATTGGATCCAGGGCTTTGCTATTGTAAACAGTGCTGAAATAAACACACGTGTGCATGTGTCTTTATAATAGAATGATTTATTATCCTTTGAGTACATACCAAGTAATCAGATTGCTGGGTCAAATGGCATATCTATTTCTAGATCCTTGAGGAATCACCACACTGTCTTCCACAATGGTTGAACTAATTTACACTCCCACCAACAGTGTAAAAGTGTTCCTATTTCTCCACATCCTCTCCAGTGTCAGTTGTCTCCAGTTTTTTTAATGATTGCCATTCTAACTGGCATGAGATGGTATCTCAGTGTGGTTTGGATTTGAATTTCTCTAATGACCAGTGATGATAAGCACTTTTTCATATGTTTATTGGCTACATAAATGTCCTCTTTTGAAAAGCGTCTGTTCATATTGTTCACCCACTTTTTGATATAATTGTTTGTTTTTTTCCTTTACATTTGTTTAAGTTCTTTGTAGATTCTGGATATTAGCCCTTTGTCAGATGGGTAGCTTGCAAAAATTTTTTCCAATTCTGTTGGTTGACAGGACACTGTAATGATTGTTTCTTTTGCTGTGCAGAAGCTCCTAAGCTTAATTAGATCGCATTTGTCTATTTTGGCTTTTGTTATCATTGCTTTTGGTGTTTTAGTCATGATGTCCTTGCCTATGCCTATGGCCTGAATGGTATTGCCTAGGTTTCCTTCTGGGGTTTTAATGGTGTTAGGTTGTACGTTTCAGTCTTTAATCCATATGGAGTTAATTTTAGTGTAAGGTGTCAGGAAGGGGTCCAGTTTCTGCTTTCTTCACATGGCTAGCCAGTTTTCCCAACAACATTTATTAAACAGGAAGTCTTTTCCCCATTGATTGTTTTTGTCAGGTTTGTCAAAGATCAGATGGTTGTAGATGTGTGGCATTACTTCCAAGGCCTCTGTTCTGTTCCATCGGTCTATATCTCTGTTTTGATACCAGTTCCATGCTGTTTTGATTACTGTAGCCTTGCAGTATAGTTTGAAGTCAGGGAGCATGATGCCTCCATCTTTGTCCTTTTTGCTGATGATTGTCTTGGTTATGCAGGCTCTCTTTTGGTTCTATGTGAAGTTTAAGGTGTTTTTTTTTTTCCAGTTCTGTGAAGAAGATCGATGGTAGCTTGATGGGGATAGCATTTAATCTATAAATTACATTAGGCAGTATGACCATTTTTACAATACTGACTCTTCCTAACCATGAGCATGGAATGATTTTCCATCTGTTCATGTCCCCTCATTTCCTTGAGCAGTGGTTTGTAGTTCTTTTTGAAGAGGTCCTTTACCTCCTTTGTTAGTTGTATTCCTAGGTATTTTATTCTCTTTGTGGCAATTGTAAATGGGAGTTTGCTTATGATTTGACTCTGTCTGTTATTGGTGTATAGGAATGCTTGTGATATTTGGACATTGATTTTGTATCCTGAGACTTTGCTGAAGTTGCTTATCATCTTAAGGGGATTTTGTGCTGAGGTGATGGGGTCTTCTAAATATACAATCATGTCATCTGCACATAGAGACAATTTGACTTCCTCTTTTCCTAAGTGAATACCATTTATTTTTTTTTCTTTCTTGATTGCTGTAGCTAAAACCTCCAATACTATGTTGAATTGGAATGGTGAGAGTGGGCACCCTTGTCCAGTGGCAGATTTCAAAGGAAATGCTTTCAGTTTTTGTCCATTCAGTATGGTATTGGCTGTGAGTTGTTTGTAAATAGCTTTTATTATTTTGAGATGGGTTCCATCCACACCTAGTTTATTGAGAGTTTTTAGCATAAAGGGCTGTTGAATTTTGTTGAAGGCCTTTTCTGCATCTATTGTGATAATCATGTGGGGTTTTTTTTTTTTTGGTTCATTTTATGTGATGGATTACTTTTTTAGATTTTCATTGTTGAACCAGCCTTGCATCCCTGGGATGACGCTTACTTGATCATGATGGGTAAGTTTTTTGATGTGCTGTTGCATTCAGTTTTCCAGTATTTTACTGAATATTTTTGCACTGATATTCATCATGGACATTGGCCTGAAATTTTCTTTTTTAGTGGTGTCTCTGCCAGGTTTTGGTATCAGGATGATGTTGGTCTCATAACATGAGTTAGGGAGATTTGCCTATTTTTGTACTGTTTGGAATAGTTTCAGAAGGATTGGTACCAGCTCCTCTTTATATGTCTGGTAGAATTTGGCTGTGAACCAGTCTGGACCTGAACTTTTTTTGTTGGTAGGCTATTAATTGTTGCCTCTACTTCAGACCATGTTATTGGTCTATTCAGGGATTCAACTTCTTCCTTGTTTAGTCTTTGGATGGTGTAAGTGTTCAGGAATTTACCCATTTCTTCTAGATTTACTGGTTTATGTGCATAGAGTTGTTTGTAGTAATCTCTGATGGTGGTTTGTATTTCTGTGGAATTGGTGGTGATATCCCCTTTATCATTTGTTATTGCATCTGTTTGATTTCTCTCTTTTGTCTTTTTTATTAGTCTAGCTAGTGATCTATCTATTTTGTTGACCTTTTCAAAAATAATTTATTGATTTTTTGAAGGGTTTTGTTATGTCTCTATCTCTTTCAGTTCTGCTCTAATCTTAGCTATTTTTTGTCTTCGGCTATCTTTTGAATTTGTTTGATCTTACTCCTCTAGTTTTTTAATTGTGATAATAGGGTATCAATTTTAGATCTTTCCTCGCTTCTCATGTGGGCATTTAGTGCTATAAATTTCCCTCTAGATACTGCTTTAAATGTGTCCCAGAGATTCTGGTATGTTATGTCTTAATTCTCATTGGTTTCAAAGAACATCTTTATTTCTGTCTTCATTTCATTATTTATCCAGTAGTCATTCAGGAACAGGTTGCTCAGTTTCCATGAAGTTATATGGTTCTGAGTTAGTTTCTTAATCCTGAGTTCTAATTTGATTGCACTGTGGTCTGAGAGACTGTTTGTTATGATTTCCATTCTTTTGCATTTGCTGAGGAGTGATTTACTTCCAATTGCGTGGTCAACTTTAGAGTAAGTGTGATGCAGTGCTGAGAAGAATGTATATTCTGTGGATTGGGAGTGGAGAGTTCTGTAGATGCCTATTAGATCCACTTGGTCCAGATCTGTGTTCAAGTCCTGGATATCCTTGTTAGTTTTCTGTCTCATTGATCTGTCTAATATTGATAGTGGAGTGTTAAAGTCTCCTACAATTATTTTGTGGGAATCTAAGTCTCTTCATAGGTCTTTGTGAACTTGTTTTATGTATCTGGGTGCTCTTGTATTGGGTGTATATATATTTAGAATAGTTAGCTCTTCTTGTTGGATTGATCCTTTTACCATTATCTAATGCCCTTCTTTGTCTCTTTTGATCTTTGTTGGTTTAAAGTCCATTTCATCAGAAAGTAGAATTGCAACCCTTGCTTTTTTTTGCTCTCCATTTGCTTGGTAAATCTTCTTCTATCCCTTTATATTGAGTATCTGTGTGTCTTTGCACATGAGATGGTTCTCCAGAATACAGCACACCAATGGGTCTTTATGTTTTATCCAATCTGCCATTCTGTGTCTTTTGATTGGGTCATTTAGTCAATTTTTATTTAAGGTTAATGTCGTTATGTGTGAATTTGATCCTGCCATTTTGATACTAGCTGGTTGTTTTGCCTGTTAGTTGATGCAGTTTCTTCATAGTGTCGACAGTCTTTACCATTTGATATATTTACTTGTAGTGGCTGGTACTGGTTGTCCCTTTTAATGTTTAATGCTTCCTTCAGGAGGTCTTGCAAGGCAGGCCTGGTGGTGATGAAATCTCTCAGCAATTGCTTTTTAGTAAAGTATTTTATTTCTCCTTCACTTATGAAGCTTAGTTTGCCTGGGTATGAAATTCTGGGTTGAAAGTTCTTTTCTTTAAGGATATTCAATATTCGCCCACACTCTCTTCTGGCCTGTAGAATTTCTGCTGTGAGTCTGATGGGCTTCCCTTTATGGGTAACCCAACCTTTCTCTCTGGCTGTTCTTAGCACTTTTTTTTTTCATTTCAATCCTGGTGAATCTGACGATTATTTGCCTTGGGGTTGCTCTTCCTGAGGAATATCTTTGTGGTGTTCTCTGTATTTCCTGAACTTGAATGTTGACCTGACTTGCTAGGTTGGGGAAGTTCTTCCAGATAATATCCTGAAGAGTGTTTTCCAGCTTGGATTCATTCTCCCCATTACATTCAGGTACACCAATCAAACTTAGATTAGTTCTTTTCATGTAATCCCATGTTTCTTGGCAGCTTTGTTTATTTCTTTTTACTTTTTTCTCTATTCTTGCCTTCTCATTTTATTTCATTGAGTTGATCTTCAATCTCTGATATTCTTTCCTCTGCTTGATTGATTCAGCTATTGAAACTTGTGTATGCTTCGTGAAGTTCTCATGCTGTGTTTTTTCAGCTCCATCAAGTCATTTATGTTCTTCTCTAAACTTGTTATTCTTGTTAGCATTTCATCTATTCAGGGTTCTTAGTTTCTTTGCATTGGGTTTAAACATGTTCCATTAGCTCAGAGAGGTTTTTTATTACCCACCTTCTGAAGCCTGCTTTGTCAATTTATCAAACTTATTCTCCATCCAGTTTTGTTTCTTTGCTGGTGAGGAGTTGTGATTCCTCGGAGGAGGAGTGGCTTTCTGGGTTTTGCTGATTGTATTGTTTTTGTGCTGGTTTCTTCCCATCTTCACGGATTTGTCTACCTTTGGTCTTTGAAGTTGGTGACTTTTGGATGGGGTCTCTGAGTAGATGTCCTTTCTGTTGATGTTGAAGATATTTCTTTCTGTTTTTTAGTTTTCCTTCTAACAGTCAGGCCCATCAGCTTCAGGACTGCTGGAGTTCCACTCCAGAGCCTGCTTGCTGGAAATCACCCATGGGGGCTGCAGAACAGCAAGGATTGCTGCCTGGTTTTTCCTCTGGTAGCTTCGTCCCAGAAGGGTACCCACCAGATGTCAGCCAGAGCTCTCCTGTATGAGGTCTGTTTTGGGATATATGGGGGTCAGTGAGCCACTTGAGGAGGGAGTCTGTCCCTTATCAGAGCTCGAGTGCTGAGTGCTGTGCTGGGAGCTCTGCTGCTCCCTTCAGAGCTGCTTGGAAGGGACGTTTAAATCTGCTGCAGTGGAACTCACAACCACCCCTTTTCCCAGGTGCTCTGCCCCGGGAAGGTTGGGCTTTATTTACAAGTCCCTGATATGATGCTGCCTTTTTTCAGAGATGCCCTGACCAGCAAGGAGGGAGTCTAGTTACAGTCTACCTGTAGAGGTGCTGCTGAACTGCTGCAGACTCCATTCAGCTGCTGTGTAAACTTCCTTGTGCTTTTGTTTACACAAGTAAGGTTAGAACTGCCTCAGCAATGGTGGACGTCCTTCCCCCCACTGAGCTAGACTGTCCTGGATCAAGCTGAAACTGTTGTGCTTACTGCTAAACTCTCAAGCCAGAGGGTTTCAGTTTGCTGGTCTTTGTGGGGATGGGAACTGCTGAGCCAGATCACTTGGCTCCCTACCTTCAGCTCCCCTTATTTCAGGGGAGTGGGAGGCTCTGTCTTCAGGCATTCCAGGTGCCATCCAAATGGCCACCCAGATTTGTGGTGAAAACCCACAGTGCCAGTTGAAATGGCTCTTCAGTTCTGTGCTGGAAACCCATGGCGCTTGTGGGCCTGGCAGAAATCTCCTGGTCTGTGGGCTGCAAAGACCATGGGAGAAGTGCAGGATCTAAACCAGAGTGTTGGAGTGGCTAGAAAATTTCCCGATGGCCTCCATTGGGTAGGATGAGGGTCCTCTGGCCAGTTATATTTCCCGGGTGAGGCAGCACCCCACCCTGCCTTTGTTTGCCCTCCATGGACTACATCCACTGTTCAACCAGTCCCATTGAGATAAACCTGGTACTCATTTGGAAATGTGGAGATCACTCACCTCTGTGTTTCTCTCACTGGAAACTGCACTCTGGAGCTGTTCGTATTAGGCCTTCTTGGCAGACCCCTGAATAAGTAAGTTTTATTGGAAGATTATGTGAATAGAAACCCTAAACATGATGTAAGACAGACATGTAGTGGGTAAGGGTAGGACATTAGGAGGCTGTGGATGATCTGTGGGCAGTATGAGGAGGAACAGTTACTGAAAATAAGGGCAAGAGTTGGGCTATACAGTATGCATTGGCAGGGGTCCTCATTTCCCTTTTTCAAATTTCTTTTCCCTTGACACAGACTTACTTCCTTTTTAATTTCATAGGTGATTCCAAGAGCTCCAAGGTAAAGGCTTGGTCTGGGTAGGGCTTGGGTTCCCCTTTACATGTCCTAAATGTCATGAATTTCACGGCAGAGAAGAGATCACCTTCTCTGGCTATCACAGGGCTATCAAAGTGTAAGTACAGTAATATAGGACCTAATCTTCTGTCAGGAAAGAAATGGTAAATATGTGAACTAAAATACAGACATGTAGGTTTCATTTCTCATTTTAACATGAGTACAAATTTTCAAAAGCAACACAAAACAGGCTTTGTAGGAATAATCAGAAAGTCTGACATCTATAAATTATCTGTGGAGTAGCCAGTGATGATAGTGGTGAAGTGTGTTTTCTCTAAAATAAAGAAATTCTAGCAGGAAACCTGGGATGCCAAAGAGGAGATAAAGTAATTTGAATTTAAAGCTGTAGATACCAGTGACTCCTCAAAGAGTTTGCTGGCCCAGAGTAGCCAAGCCAATAAATGAACATGTTTTTGTTTTGTGTGTTTGCAGCAATGGGATTCTATTTTTTGCAGTTTTATTTTTTAATAGATCTTGTGAGTTAACTACTTTTAGTGGTGACAGGTATCATCCACAGGGTTAAGTCTCTAGCTAGGCATAAACACTTTCCACAATCTGCCTCCAATTGACCACACTTTCCTCATCTGCATTCACTTCTCTCTGGATCTAAAACTTAAGCCACACAAGATACTCATGGTTCCTTTAATATCGGTTTTGGATATCTTCTATTAATTACTCCAGCTCTAATGTCTACTCTTCTCTGACCTCTTTCATGCCCCCAACAGATCGAATATAGTGAGGAGTTCCTTTGACCTTAGCTTCCTATTGGCTTTAGCCAGTGGGAAGAACCAGCAAGAGATATGAGGGAGAAAGAACAGTAAGTTTAGGACATATATTTTCCCAGATCTCTTTTCATTAGTTAGCTGTTGCTGTGTAACAAATTACTCCAAAACTCAGCTTAAAATACAGTTATTTGTTATGGCTCATATAATTGCATGTAAATGTGATTCAGCTTATCTGGGCTGAGTAACTGAGTGACTTTGTTTCTGATTGAAAATTTATGAATCATTACCAGAGGAGGTTCAGGTCCATGTTTGTCTCCTTTTCTTGGATCAGCAAACCAGACTTGTCAGGGCCTGTTTTTCCCATTCTAATATCAGAAATACAAGAAAGCATGTTCAATCATGAAAGTGTTTTTATGAATTTCTTTTTGTTTTTCTTTATTTTTAATTTTTGTGGGTATATAGTAGATGCATATATTTATGGGGTACATGAGACATTTTGATACAGGCATGCAATGTGAAATAAGCACATCATGGAGAGCAGGTTGTCCGTCATCCCAAACATTTATTCTTTGTATTGCAAAAAATTCAATTACACTCTTAGTTATTTTTAAATGTACCATTAAGTTATTACTGACCACAGTCATATTGTTGTGCTTTCAAATAGTAGGTCTTATTCATTCTTTCCAAATATTCTCTTTGTATCTGTTAACCACCCCAACCTCCCTTCTAGTCTCATGTTACCCTTCCCAACCACAAATAACCATCTTTCTAAACCCCATGTTCATGAGTTTAATTGTTTTAATTTTTAGATATCACAAACAAGTGAGAACATGAGAACACGTGATGCTTGTCTTTCTGTACTTGGCTTATTTCACTTAACATAATAATCTCCAGTTCCATCCATGTTATTGCAAATGGCAAGATCTTTTTTTATGGATGAATAGTACTCTGTTGTATATATGCATCACATTTTCTTTATCCATTAATCTGTGGATGGACATTTAGATTGCTTCCAAACCTTAGTGATTGTGAATGGTGCTGCAACAAACATGGGAGTGCAGACATTTATTTCATATATTGATTTCAATTTTGAGGGGGTAAATATGCAGCAGTGAGATTGTTGGGTTGTATTGTAGCTCTATTCTTACTTTCTTGAGAAATCTCTAAACTGTTGTTCATAATAGTTGTAACTAATTTGCATTCCCAGCAAAAGCGTAGGAGAGTTCCATTTTCTCTACATTCTGGCCAGCATTTTTTATGGTTTTCTTTTGAATATAAGACATTTGACCTGGGGTGAGACATCTCATTGTAGTTTTGATTTACATTTCTCTGATGATCAATGATGTTGAGCACTTTTTAATATTCTTGTTTGCCATTTGTACTTCTTCTTTTAAGAAACACCTATTCAAATATTTTGCCCATTTTTTAAATAAGATTATTAGATTTTTTCCTATAGAGTTGTTTGAGCTTCTCATATATTCTGGTTATTAATACCATGTCAGATGCATTGTTGGTGAATATTTTCTCGAATTCTATGAATTGTCTCTTCACTTTGTTGAGTGTTTCTTTTGCTGTGCAGAGGCTCTCTAACTTGACATAATCTGATTTGTCCATTTTTGCTTTGGTTGCCAGTGTTCGTGGAGTATTTTCACTCAGACCAATGTCTAGGAGATTTTGCCCAGTGCTTTCTTGCAGTAGCTTCATAGTTTGAGGACTTAGATTTAAGTCTTCAATATATTTCCACTTGATTTATTACATGGAGAGAGATAGAGGTCTAGTTTCATTCTTCTACATATGGATATTTAGTTTTTCTAGCACTATTTATTAAAGAGACTGTCTATTCCTCAGCATATGTTCTTGGCACCTGGGTTGAAAATGAGTTCACTGTGTGTGGATTTTTCAGTTCTCTGTTCTATTTTATGGGTAAATGTGTCTATTTTATGCTAGTACCATGCTGTTTTGTTTACTGTAGTTCTGTGGTATAATTTGAAATCAGGTAATGTGATTTCTCCAGCTTTCTTCTTTTTACTTAGGATAGCTCTGGCCCTTCTGGGTCTTTTGTGGTTCCACATTAATTGTAGGATTCTTTTTTCTATTTCTGTGAAGAATGTCATTGGTATTTTTATAAGGATTGCATTAAACCTGTTGATTGCTTTTTGGTAGTATGGACATTGTAGCAATATTGATTCTTTCAATCCATGAACATGAAACATACCTTCACTTTTTGGTGTCCTCTTTAATTTCTTTCATCAGTATTTGGTAGCTTTCATTATGGAGACTTTCCACTTCTTTGGTTAAATTAGTTTCAATTTATTTATTTATTGTTGCTATTATAAATAGAATTACTTTTTTTAAATTCAGATTGCTGACTGTTGGCATACAGAAATGATACTGATTGTTGTATTTTAAGTTTGTAACCTGAAACTTCACTAAATTTGTTTATCTTTTCTAATAGTTTTTTGAGTAAGTCTTTAGGTTTCCCCAAATGTAAAATTATACCATCTGCAAACAAGGATAATTTGATTTCTTCCACTCCAATTTGGATGCCCTTTATTTCTTTCTCTGGTCTGATTGCTCTTACTAGGAATTCCAGAAGTATGTTACATAAAAGTGGTGTAAGTGAGCAACCTTGTCATATTCAAAATCTTAGAAGAAATGCTTTCACTTTCTCCCCATTTGGTAAGATACTGGCTGTTAGTCACTTGTACTTGGTTTTTATTATGCTGATGCATGTTCATTCTATACTAAGTTTTCTAACACTTTTTATTATGAAAATATGTTGAATTTTATTAAAAGATTTTGCAGCATCAATTGAAAAGATCATACGATTTTTATTCTTAATTTTGTTGATATGATGCATCACATTGATTGATTAGTGAATATTTAACTATCCTTGCATCCCAGGAATAGATGCCACTTGGTCATGATGACTGATCTTTCTAATGTATTGTAGAATTAGGTTCGTTTGCATTTTTCTGAAGACTTTTTTGCATCAATATTTATCAGAGATATGGACCTGTAGTTCTCTCTCTTTTTTTTTTTTTTTTAATGTACCTTTGTGTGGTTTGGGAATCAGGATAATACTGGCCTCGTAGAATGCATTTTGGAGGATTCTCCTCTATTTTTCAGAAAAGTATAAGATTAAAATTAGTTGTTTAAATGTGCAGGAGAATTCAATAGTGAAGTCAACAGATTCCTCTCTTTACTGAGAAACATTTTACTATGGCTCCAATATCACTATTTGCTATTGATGTGTTCAGGTTTTGAAATTCTCATTAGTTCAGTCTGGATAGGTTGTATATGTCTAGGAATTTGTCCAAATCTAGATTTTCCAAAGTATTGGCATACAGTTACTTATAGTAGTCAGTAATGATTCTTTGCATTTATGCAGTATCAGATATAATAATGTTTTTTTCAACTCTGATTCTCTCTTCTTAGTCTGGCTAAAGGTTCGTCAATCTTATATAAGTTTTTAGAAAAACAACTTTTTGTTTTATTGATCTTTTGTGTTGTTTTCTTCATTTTGTTTTTTATTTCTGCTCTGATCTCTCTGATTTTCATTATTTTTTTTCTTATACTAATTTTGGGCTTGGTTTGCTCTTGCATTTCTAGTTCTTTAACATGAATCATTACATTGTTTGAAGTGTTTCTTCTTTTTTTATATAGACAATTATAACTATAATCTTCCCTCTTAGTTCTACTTTTGCTGTTTCCAATATTATTTGTCTCAATAAATTTTTAAATTTTCTTCTTAATTTCTTCATTGCCCTACATTGGGAATTCAGGAGTATATTGTTTAATATTCATTTATTTATATAGTTTCAAAAATTCTCCTTGTTATTGATTTCTAGTTTTATTCCATTGTGATCAGAGAAGATGCTTGATATTATTTCAATATTTTTGAAGGTTTTAAGACTTCTTTTTGTGACCTAACATACATTGCATTTTTAAGAATGAACCATGTGCTAAGAAAAATAATGTGTATACTACAACCATTGGATGAGATAGTCTGTAAATAGCCATTAAATCCATTTGGTCCATAATGCAGATTATGTCTGACTTTTTTGTTGATTTTTGTCTGGATGGTCTGTCCAATGCTGAAAGTGGAATATTGAGGTTTTCAGCTATTACTGTATTGAGGTTTCTCTCTCTTAATCTCTAATAATGTTTGTTTTACATATATAAGTGCTCCAGTGTTGGGTGCATATGCATTTTAAGTTGTTATATCCTTTCCTGAATTGACCCCTTTATCATGCTATAGTGTCCTTCTTTGTCTCTTCTTAGAGTTATTGTCATGAAATCTATTTTGTCTCATATAAATATAGCTACTTCTGATTTTTTTTTGTTTCCATTGGTGTGGAATATATTTTTCCATACTTTTATTTTCAGTCTATGTGTCTTTATAGATGAACTGTGTTTCTTATAGGCAATAAGAGTATAAATGTGTCTTGTTTTTTCATTCATTCAGCCATCTTATGTCTTTTTATTGGAGAGTTTAGTCTATTTACATTTATTGTTATTATTGATAAGTAAGGGCTTACTTCTGCCATTGTGTTAATTTTTTTCTGGTTGTTTTGTTTTCTGCTACTCCTTCTTTCTTTTCTTCCTATCTTCCTTTAGTGAAGGTGATTTTCTCTAGTAATATAATTTCATACTTTGCTTCTTATTTTTTTGTGTATCCATTATCTGCTTTTTTGTTTTGAGTTACCATGAGGCTACTCAGGAGTTTTCAAGCTTCTTTATCACATCTGCTAATACTCCACTGATCAAAATAAGTCATATGTCTGAGCCCAAAGTAAAGGGGCAGGAAAACATTGTGTAGCTTTAGTGAAAGCATTTGAAAAATTTAAAGTAAAGAATATAAATACATGGTGAGATGAAGCATTGGAGCTGAAAACACACTTATTTCACTCTCCCTGAAATTGTTCTTGGAGTCTTGCTTCTCTAGTTCTTTTAATTGTGACAATAGTGTGTCGATTTTAGATCTTTCCTGCTTTCTCCTGTGGGTATTTAGTGCTATAAATTTCCTTTTACACACTGCATTAGCTGCATCCCAGAGATTCTGATATGTTGTGTCTTTGTTCTCATTGGTTCCAAAGAACTTATTTATTTCTACCTTAATTTCATTATTTACCCAGTAGTCATTCAGAAGCAGGTTGTTCAGTTTCTATGTAGTTGTGCGGTTTTGAGTGAGTTTCTTAATCTTGAGTTCTAATTTGATTGCACTGTGGTCTGAGAGACTGTTTGCTATGATTTCCATCCTTTTGTGTTTGCTGAGGAGTCTTTAACTTCCAATTATGTGGTCAACTTTAGAATAAATATGATGTAGTGCTGAGAAGAATGTATATTCTGTTGATTTGGGTTGAAGAGTTCCATAGGTGTCTATTAGGTTTACTTGGTTGAGAGCTGAGTTCAAGTTCCAAATATTCTTGTTAATTTTCTGTCTCATGGATCCATCTAGTATTGACAATGGGGTGTTAAAGTATCCCATTATTATTGTGTGTGAGTCTAAGACTCTTTGTAGGTCTCTAAGAACTTGCTTTATGAATCTGGGTGCTCTTGTATTGAGTTCATATTTATTTAGGATAGTTAGGTCTTCTTGTCACATTGAACCCTTTACCAGAATGTTTTTTTTTTGTCTTCCATTTGCTTGGTAAATATTCCTCCATCCCTTTATTTTGAGCCTCTGTGTGTCTTTGCATGTGAGTTAGGTCTTCTGAATACAGCACACCAATGGGTTTTGACCCTTTATCCAATTTCCCAGAGAATTTTTTAATATGTTTGTTGGCCATATATATGTCTTCTTCTGAGAATTATCTGTTCATATTCTTTGCCCTCTTTTTGACAGGGTTGTTTGTTTATTTCTTGTGAATTTTTAAATTTCCTTGTAGATTCTGGATATCAGACCTTTGTCAGATGGGCAGATTGCAAATATTTTCTCTCATTCTGTAGGTTGCTTGTTCACTCTGATTTTAGTCTCTTTTGCTATGCAGAAGCTCTTTAGTTTAATTAAATCCCATTTGTTAATTGTAGGTTGTGTTGCATTTTCATCTTTGCCCATGCCTATGTTTTGAATGGTATTGTCTAGGTTTTCTTCTAGGGTTTTTGTGGTTTGGAGTTTTACATTTAAGTCTTTAAACCATTTGAACTAATTTTTTATAAGGTATAATGAAGAAATCTAGTTTATTTTTCTGAGTATGGCTACAATCTCACTCCAGTCAGAATGGTGATTATTAAAAAGTCAGGAAACAGGGCTTGGTGCACTGGATCCCAGTACTTTCAGTGGCCAAGCTGGGTGAATTATTTGAGGTCAGGCGTTTGAGACCAGCATGGTGAAACCCTGTCTTTACTAAAAAGGCAAAAAATTAGCCAGGAGTGGTGGTGCATGACTGTAGTCCCAGCTACTTGAAAGGCTGAGGCAGAAGAATTGCTTGAACCCAGGAGGTGGAGGGTGGAGTGAGCTGAGATTGCACCACTGGACTTGAGCCTGGGAAACAGAGTGAGACTCCTTTTTTTTTAATAAAAATAAAGGTCAGGAAACAATAGATGCTGGTAAGGCTGTGGATAAATAGGAAAGGTTTTACACTGTTGGTGGGAATATAAATTAGTTCAACCATTGTGGATGACAGTGTGGTGATTCCTCAAGGATCTATAACCAGAACTGCCATTTGACCTAGCAATCTCATTACTGGGTATGTACCCAAAGTAACAGAAATCATTCTGTTATAAAGACACATGCACATGTGTTTATTGTAGCACTATTTACAATAGCAAAGACATGGAACAAACCAAATGCCCATCAATGATCAAATAGATAAAGAAAATGATTTACATATACACCATGGAATACTATGCAGCCATAAAAAATAATGAGATTATAGCTTTTGCAGAGACATGGATGAAGCTGGAAGCCATCATCCTCAGCAAACTAATACAGGAACAGAAAATCAAACAATGCATGTTCTTACTCATAAGTGGGAGTTGAACAATAAGAACTAATGGGCACAGGGAGGGAAACGACACACACAGAGGCCTGTTGTGGGCTGGAGGACAAGGAGAGAGAGAGCATTAAGACAAATACTTAATGCATATGGGGCTTAAAAACTAGATAGTAGGTCGACAGGAGCAGCAAACCACCACGGCACATTTAAAACTATGTAACAATCTTGTATATTCTGCACATGTATCCTGAAACTTAAAGTAAAATAATAAAGAAATAAATACATATTTTAAAATAAATAAATAAATAAATAAAATGATGGAAAAAGGCATCCCACAGAAAGTATAAAGTGAGCTGCTGTAGCTATACCAACATTAGTAAAAATAGACTAAGTAACAAACAGTTACAAGAGAGAAAGAAGAACATTGTATATTAATAAAGGATCAATTTACCTACAGATATAATAATTATAAACAAATATTCACCAAACATAAGAATTCTGAAATATACAAATTAAACTTTGACAAAATTGAGGGGGAAAATAACAAGTTATACAATAATAGCTGAAGGCTTGAATGTCACACTTTCAATAATGGATATAACATCCAGTCAGAAGATCAATAAGGAAATAAACAATTCGAACAACATTATAAACTAACCATAGCTAACAGATATATACAGAACACTTTACCCCACAACAGCAGAATACACATTTTTCTGAAGTGAACATTTTTCTGAAGTGAACATAGAACATTCTCCCAGTTTAGAACATACATTAGGCCACAATACAAGGCTTAGTAATTTTTAAAAATTACAATACATAAAATATTCTTACTAATTACTATAGAATCGATGTAGAAATCAATAACAGAATATGAAGGCCAGAAAATTCAAAATTATGTGATAATTAGAAGACATACTCTTAAACAACCAATGAATCAAAGAATAAATAACATGGAAAATTAGAATATATTTTGAGACAAATGGAAACAGAAACACAGTATATCAAAATTTATGGGATTCAGAAAAAGCAGTGTTAAGAGCTTTAAATCCATACATTATAGAAGAAGAAAGTTATCAACGAACAATCTTACTGTAGACATAAAGGAAGTAGAAATAGAAGAATAAACCAAATCTAAACCTAGCAGAGAGAATGAAATAATAAAGATCAGAGCAGAGTTAAATGAAAGAGAATAGAAAAACAACAGAGAAAGTTTGTGAAACAAAGTTGGTTGTTCAAAAAGTTCAACAAAATGAATAAGGCTTTAGGTATATTAACTAATAACAAATAAAGAGAAAATACAAAAAAGTAAAATCAGAAAGTAAAATGGTGATATTGCAACCAATTGTACAGAAATAAAATTGACTATAAGAGATTAGTATGAACAATTATAAATCGACAAGTTGGAAAACCTAGGTAAAAATTCCAAATGTCTAGAAGCACACAACCTACCAAGAATAAATTATGAAGAGATAGATAATCTGAATAGGCCTATAGCTATTACAGAAATTGAATCCATAATCAAACACCTCACAACAAAAGAAATTCCTGGACCATATAGCTTTACTGATAAATTTTACCAAATGTTTAAAGAAGAATTTACACAAATTTTTATGAAACCCTTCCAAAAAGTGGAAGAGGAGAGAATATCCCCTACCTCATTATATGAGGCCAGCATTAACTTGATACCAAAGCCAGACAAAGTAACCATAAAACTGAAAACTATTGAAAAATAATCTTTGTGAATACAGATGTAAAATTATGTAACAAAATACTAGCAAAACATACTGAGCAACATATTAAGAAGATTATACACCATAAAATAATAGGATTTATTTTGGGACAGCAAGAGCAGTTCAACATAAAATAGTCAATCTTTTTAACCAAAATGATCTACAGATTCAATTAAATCACTATAAAAATCCTAATGGCATTTTCTGCAGAAATGGAAAAATCTGTGCTAAAATTTGTATGCAATGTGGAGAGATCCAAATAGCCACAACAATCTTGATAAAGAAGAACAAATCTGGAAATCTCACGCTTTCTGATTTGAAAAAAAATTACAAAACTACAGTACTCAAAACAGTGTGGTACTGGGATAAAGACAGACAAATAGACAAATAGGCTATATTAGAAAGCTTAGGAATAAACTCTCATGTATATAATCAAATAATTTTAGACAAAGGTGGAAAGAACACTCAGTGGGGAAAGAACAGCTCTTCAACAAATGGCTTTAGGAAAATGGGATATGTACACACAAAAGAGTGAATTTGGATCCTGATCTTATATAATATTAATATGTAAGAATTAATCCTAAATTGATTAAAGGCCAAAACATGAAACACAAAACAATAAAACTCTTAGAAGAAAACTTAATAGAGAAGCTTTATGACATTAGATCTGGCAATGATTTCTTGCCGTGACATGGAAACTACAGGCAACAAAAACAAAGATGGTCAAATGAGACTATATCAAAACTAAAAACTTCTCTGCATTGAAGGACACATTTAACAAAGTGAAAAGGCAAGCTATAAAATGATAAAATATTTTAAATCATGTCTGATAAGGGGTTAGTATACAGAATATATCAAGAATTTCTATAATTCAACAGCAACACAAAACTTGATTTAAAAATGGGCATAAGACTTTAATAGCTGATATACAAATGGCCAAAAAGCATACAAAAAGATGCTCAACATTACTAATCATCAGATAATACAAATTAAAACCACAGCGAGATATCACTTTACATCCCTTAGAATTGCTACTATCAACGAAACAGAAATAGCAAGTGTTGGTGTGGATGCAAACAAATTGGAACCCTTTTGCACTCTTGGTGAGATTATAAAATAGTGCAACTGCTATGAAAAGCAGCATGGAAATTTCTCAGAAACAATTCATAAAAAATTACCCTAATATTCAATAATCCCCTTTTTCAGTATATATCCATTTTAAGTACATATTGCATATCTATGAAAGAGGTTATTTTCATAGCCATATTTATTCACAATACTTAAAAGGTAGAAGCTGCCCAAATGTCCATTGATGGATGAATGGATAAACAAAATTTGGTATAACCATACAATTCAGCCTTTTAATGGAAGAAAATCCTGTTACATGCCATGATATAGATGAGTTTTGAGGAATTATGCTAAGAAAAATAAGCCAATCACAAAGAAAATAATGTCTAAATCCATGTACATGAGGTATCTAAAGTAATCAAATTCATGGAAACAGTAAGTTGATGGTGGTTACCAAGGACTGGGGGAAGGGAGAAATAGAGTTGTTGTTCAACAGATATAGAGTTTTACTTCTAGAAAATAAAAATATTCTGGAGATTTGTTGCTCAGCAATGTGAATATACTTAACACTCCTGAATTTTACATTTAAAATTATAAATTTTATGTTTTTAACCCATAATTAAATTTGTATAAATATAAATTGGTTTTATTACATACCAATTAACAGAATAAAGGAAAAAATCATATGATAATCACAATTGATGCAAAAATATATATTTGGCAAAAGTAACCACACTGTTATTATGAAAACACTCAACTAATTAGTATTGGAAGGAGACTATCTGAACATAATAATAGAGCTACATAAAAATACCACAACTAACAACATGCTCAGTGTTGAAAGATCGAAAATCTTTGTTCTAAAATCACAAATAAGCATGCATGCTTTCACTACTTCTATTTAACATAGTACTGAAAGATCTAGCCAGAGCAATTAGGCAAATAAATAAAAAATAGAATGAAATGTGTAATGAAAGAAGTAAAATATCATTGCTCACTGATAGCATCATTTTATACATAGAAACCCTAAGTATTCCACAAAACCCCAAAACTGTTTGAACTAATAAATTGAACCATAGTGGCAAAATCAACATGCAAAAATTAGCTTTGCTCCTCTACATTGGCAATAAAACATCCAAAAAGCAAATTAATAACAATTCTTTTTTATAGTAGCATTGAAAGTAAATGTTACTTAGTAATAAATATAATCAAGGAAGCAAAAGGCTTGTACACTGAAAAAAAACATTGGTGCAAGAACTAAAAAATATAGAAATAAATGTGTAGATATTTGACATTCATTGATTGAAAGACTTAACATTGTTGTCTGTAATACTAGCAAAGCAATCTACTGATTCAATTTGATCTCCATTAAAGTTATGTATTTTGTAGAATAAAAAAATCAAACAGATGAAACAAAGACCTTAATGTAAGAACTAAAACTATAAAACTATTAGAAGAAGACATGAGGTAAAGAGTCACAACATTGGACTTGGCATTGGTTTCTTGGATATGACACCAAAACTACAGGCAACAAAATTTAAAAAAATTATTTTATAAAAATTTTAAAATTTGTGCATCTAAAGGCACTATCAATAAAGTGAAAAGGCAACCCATAGAATGCGAGAAAAATATTTGTATTACATATGTCTGTTAAAGCATTAATTTCCACAATATATTAAGAACTTCTACAATTCTACAGCAACAACAAAAACCCAATTAAAAATGAGGGAAGGCCTTGACTAAACACTTCTCCAAAGAAGATGTACAAAGCCTATAAGAAGATTGAAAGATGGTGTCAACATCAGTAATCATTAGGGAAATGTCAGTCAAAACCACAATGAGATGTCCCTTTAAAACCATTAGGATGGGGACTATGAAAAAAATTGGAAAGTAATAACAGTTGGAAAGGTTGTGGAGAATTTGGCACACTTGGGCATTGCTGGTGAAAATGTAAATGGTACAGCCATTTTTAAAAAACTGCACTGTGTTTCCTCAGAAAATTAGAAATGGAATTATTGTATCAAGTCCAATTCTGAATATGTACCCAAAATAATTGAAAACGATGACTCAAATATTTATTTATCAATGTTCATAGCAGCATTATTCTCAATGGCCAAAAGATGGAAATACCCCAAATGTCCACTGATAGTTGAAGAAATAAATAAATTATGGTACATACATGGAACGGAATATTATTCAGCCTTAGAAGGGAGTGAAATTCTGATACACGCTACCATATAGATGAACTTTGGAAATATTGTGCTAAGCCAAACACAAGAGGATAAATGGACAAATTCATAGAAGCAGAAAATAGAATTATGATTACCAGTTGCTGAAGTAAGGAGGGTATGGAGAATTATTGTTTAATGCATAAAGTTTCAGTTTGGAATGATGAAAAAGTTCTGGACCTGTACAGTGGTAGTGGTTGCACAACAATATTAATGTACATCATACCATTGAATTGTACACTTTAATGTAGTTAAAACAGTAAGATGCATGTTATACATATTTTATCACAATAAAAAATTTATGTTTTACTTTTATTGTTATTATTTGCATTGGCTCATGCCTGTAATCCTAGCACTGTGGAAGGCCAAGGTGGGTGGATTACCTGAGGTCAGGAGTTCAAGAGCAGCCTGAATAATATGGTGAAATCTCGTCTCTGCTAAAAATACAAAAACTAGCCGGGCACGGTGGCAGGTGCCTGTAGTAGCAGTTACTCAGGTGGCTGACACAGGAGAATGGCTTGAACCTGGGAGGTGGAGGTTGCAGTGAGCCAAGATCACGCCACTGCACTCCAGCCTGGGCAACAGAATGAGACTCAATCTCAATAAATAAACAAATAAACAAATAAATACCATGACTAGAAATGAATAATAGCAATTTTAGAATAAAATTTATTTTTACCTTAAAATATAAATGCATATATAAATATAAATGTAGTCTTCTCTTGTTATCCATGGAGAACCAGTTCCAGGATTTCCTCACAATGCCAAAATACATGAAACAGTGACAGAAAAACCAGATTAACATGTGCTGAGAAGTAAATGCGATGTAAAGAAACAGAGACAGCCTTATTAAGCTAATGCTGTGGTTATTATCTTCACATCCTGTTGCCTAACACAAAGGATGTTACATGGTACTTACTTAATATTTAACTATTTGTGTAATGAACTAGTAAGAAGAGTGGACATAAACTTTTTCTATACTAGTTAATGTTGAACATAATGTAGTTTATCATAAATATGAAGTCTATTGCTTTGTTCTATATTTAAGTGTCACTTAACAACAGTGACGCATTCTGAGAAATGCATCCTTTGGAAATGTCATTTTTGTGAGACCATTGTAGACTCTACTTACACAAGCCTAGATGGTATAGCATCCTACACATCTAGGTTATATGGTTTAACCTATTGTTCCTAGACTATAAATCTGTACAACAGGTGACTGACAATACTGAATATTGTGGGCAATTGTAACACCGTAGTAACTATTTGTGTATCTAAACATATTTAAACTTAGAAAGATGAAGTAAAAATATTATAATCTTATGGTACCACTATTGCATATGTGATAAGTCATTGATCAAAACTTTGTTATATCGCACATGACTGCATTTTCATAGCCAGAAAAAGAGAAAAAAGCATAGCTCTTCAAATGATATACATCGAGTCTATTATATTACTAGAAATTCCTTTTTAAATATTTATATTTCTCTAGCAGTTTTAATGATCCTCGCTTTGCCTCTAGTCTCCCAAACATACATTTCTGCCCCCATCTTTTTCACACACCCATTTTAGAAGAATCTGCTGAGTCATTCTCAGAGGTCTCTCTAACTGAAAATCTAAAATACAGCCAGTGACACAGGTTGTGATGAGGTTAACCAGCAGACAACAAAACTGAAAAGGGCTTAAAGCTCAGTCTCATCCTATTCTGACTATATTGCTTTCCCACACCTCTCTTTAGGTATGAACTACCTCATCATACTGCTAAGTAAAATTCAAATTATTGTTTCAGAGCTATTACATACAAACCACTGATTTGGGGTAAGCTATCTCATTAGATGATTTGTTAGCAAATGGTCACCATGTTCAACTCAGAGGCTGAACTGGGCACTGGCAGAGGTGGTGGTGAGAATTTCCCTGTCCCCACCAGGTCAGGTTCAGGCCTCAAACCCTGTAATATGGTAGGTAATACGAGAAAAACTGAAGTATTTTGTAATCACTAAGAAATAAGGCTTTAGCATTATAGTTGGTAAAGAGAAAATTAGACTGTTATTTAATTTCTACCCTAAGTCCAGCATTGACTGGATTTTTTTATGATGATTTTTACGTGCTTCTGGCTAGGTCCCATAGGAATAATAACCAGACTGGATGGATTGGTAAGGAAGAAATTAACTTCTCTCCTGGGAAATACCTTTGAGAAAGCCAATTCTCTCTTTCTGTTTTGGTTTCTGTATAATATTGGTAGGTAAATCATGATGATTTTCCTAGGCTGATTCCCCAGATCACAATTTTGGCTCAGCCTCGAGCTTTAATGAAACCATGCTTAGATAGTTTTGAAATACAAACACATGTGATAGCTTAAAACTAAGACAAATGACTAATTTTCATTGAGGGAATAATATGTTTTTAAGGCATACAAAAGTAGAGTATGCTTCTCTTTTGAAAGACTAGCATTTTCATCCGAGCTGTGCCTATTGCAAAAAAAAAAAAAAAAATCAAATTTTGTTTCTTAGCACTGAATCAACTGGTAGAATTTAAACTACTAGTTACTGATTAAACTACTAGTTTCATCATATTTGTTTCATCCATTGACTTCAGTAATCTACTGGAAACGACAATGATCAAATAAATTAACTCTTTTAATTTTTGCTTTCTGTGTTAGAAAGACTATTTACCTAAGAAAGAATACAGAAGTTGATTTATAACAACCTCTCTGCTGGTTTTAACAGACACGTGAATGGGGATGTTTTTGCTATTCTTAAGTCCTATTTAATTGAGAGTCAAATATATGGTAATACTGAGATTTCCTTGCTGTGACATCAATTCTCTAACACCAACTGTATGCCCTATAATTCAACTGAATTCTGACATTACCCAGAGTTAATACAGACCCCACAGGGGCAAGTCCTTCACAAGACCACTACCACCTCAGAGGCCAGCTGCAAGTTTTAGTTGTGCCCAAGCCAATTACACTCCTCCTTGGTTGCAAATCTGGGGCTTTCTGTAACCTCCTTGGGTTACATAATTCACTAAAATTACTCAGAGCTCTTGAAAGTGCTATACTTGCAATTACCATTTTATTATGAATGATAAAATGAACAGCCAGATGTAAAGCTATATAGGCAAGATCTGGAAGGACCTTAATCCAGGAGCTTCTGTGTCGGTGGAGACATAGTGTACCAACCTCCTGGTATATTAATATGTTCACCAAGCAGGAAGCCTCTCTGAGCCTTGATGTCCAACATTTTATCTGGGTTTTATTATGTAGGCATGAGTGATTAAATGATTGGACATGTGATTGAACTCAATCTCCAGCCTATCTCGCCCTCTGCCAGGAGGTTGGACTAACTCTCTAATCACCTGGTTAGACTTTCTGGTGACTAGCCCCCATCCAGAAGCTATCTAGCTGTCCTCTTTTTCTTGAGTTACCTCTTTAGCATAACAAATACACTGCTATCGTTCAGGAAATTCAAGGAGTTTTTTAACTTATATGCAGGGAACTCTGAGCAAAGACCAGACATATTCTTTATTATACCACACAAACACAAGGAGGCACATATAACACAAAAAAGTTTAACATATTTCCTCTTAGATATGCTTTCGATGGCACCTGAACATTTTGTAAGACCTTAGGTTAGCATCATGAATCTGAACTGTTATTGTATACTATAAACCATAAACTGTCAATTGGCATAGCATTTCATACAAAGAATGCTGGATAACAGATTTCAACTTATTTAGATTTATTACCTATGTATGCATTCAACATACATTTTTTGTGTGTTTACTATGTTTCAAGTAGTGAGCTAGGCATTGCAGACACAAAATGAACAAATCTAATATTCAAGTGGGGCAGACATACAATAAACACATTTTAGAAATAATTACAAATTAGGAGCCATGAGGAAAAATTTAAGCTAACATATTAGAAATGAACTTATTTCTCTAGGGGTGGGGAGCCCTTTAGCTAGGGTGGTCACCTTTGAGAAAGAAGGACTTTTAAAACCAAAAGAAGAGACAAGACAGCTATTTGAAGAACATTCTAGGCAGAGGGAACAGTTATTACAAAGCACATTTGAAGTGATTTTAATTACTTTGAGTAATTAAGTTTGGGGGAAATGCTATGCTATATATCTGAGTTGACTCACAGGCGAGAGGTTAGAAAGAGAGTGTTCCTTCCTCTCTGGGAACACAGCAAAGAAAGCATGGGTGGGACACTGACCAATGAGGTCATTCCACATATCCTCCTCTTTGATGTCCCATCTTGCTGATGTTAAACTTTGTTCATACACTGCCAGAGCACCACTATCATAACATTTTCTAGAGGCTAAGGCTTTTTTTTTTTTTTTTTGCTGTAAGTATAGGTGACATTGGATGGTTTGGATAACCCCAATGGGGAAGAACGGTGTGACTTTATTAGAGGAAAGTGGTGGTTTGAAAAAATGGAATGAACATACAAAGATCTACTGAGGTTTGTAGTTTAGTTGGCATCTTTAGGGCAGATTACGTTGCTGGTGACTTTGATATACCTAGAATGATAGGGACACACTGTATCCCCATATTTATTTTTCATTTCTTCCATAATAAAGTAATATCTAATAGCATATGGCCACCTGAATAATGACTATAATTTCTAGTCTCCCTTGCAGCTTGGCAGGGCCACATAGCTGATTTTTAGCCAGTGGCTTACAAGCAGAAAGAATATTCACAATTTCTGGTCATCCACTTAAAGGGAAGAGGCATCTCTCCTCTTCCCCATTTATCAATCACACAAGCTACAGTGTAAATGTGATAAGATACGGTTAAAAGAAAATCTTATACAAATTATATTTATCAGAGTTTTTTTGAGCAAAGAGTAATTTGTGAATTAGGCAGCACTCAGAAACAGAAGAGGTTTAGGGAGCTTTGCTTTAGTAGTGTGAGTAGTAGGCTTTTATAGGTTGAATGTGGAAGCAAAGTAAATAAATCACTTTGATTGGCTATAGATAGGAATTTGCTTTATTTGATTTGAAAGTCCCTAGTTAAAGGGTTTTGGCAGTTTCTGATTGGTTAAGTTTGTTTCATTTTGTTGTTACACTAGGCTTCACTTTGCTTATGTAGGAGCCCAAGGCACTAGAGCCATTTCTACATAAGGACCTCCCGTTTACTTATTTATTTATTTTAATTTTTAAAAATATTTGTAGGTGGCCAGGTGCAGTGGCTCACAGCTATAATCCCAGCACTTTGGGAGGCCAAGGCAGGTAGATCACAAGATCAAGAGATCGAGACCATCCTGGCCAACAGGGTGAAACCCTGTCTCTACAAAAAATATAAAAATTAGGTGGGTATGGTGCTGCACACCTGTAGTCCCAGATACTCGAGAGGCTGAGGGAGGAGAATCACTTGAACCTGGGAGGCAGAGGTTGCAGTGAGCCGAGATTGTGCCACTGCACTCCAACCTGGTGACAGAGCAAGACTCTGTCTCAAAAAATATATATCAAATGGCAAATAGTCATATGAAAAGGTCCTCAACATTATTAAACGTTCAGAGAAATGCAAATCAAAACTATGATGAGGTATTATCTCACCCCAGTTAAAATGACTGGTTTTTCTAAAAGACTGGCAATAACAAATGCTAGCAAGGATGTGGAGAAAAGGAAACCTTCATATCCTGTTTGTCGGAATATTTGTAGGTACATAGTAGGTGTATATTTTTATGTGGTAGATGTGATGTTTTGATACAGGCATGGTATGTGAAATAAGCACATCATGGAGAATGGGGTTTCCATCTCCCTAAGCATTTATCCTTTGAGTTACAAGCAATCCAATTATACTACTCAAGTTAATTTAAAATGTACAATTAAGTTATTGTTGACTATAGTCAACCTGTTGTGCTATGAAATAGTAGGTCTTATTCATTCTTTCTATTTTTTTGTAGCCATTAATCATCCCCACCTCCCCAAAACTACCCCCATTACACTTCCCTGACTCTAGTAATGATCCTTCTACTCTCAATGTCTATGCGCTCAATTATTTTGATTTTTAGATCCCACAAGTGAGAACATATGATGTTTGACTTTCTGTACCTGGCTTATTTCACTTACTATAATGATCTCCAGTTGCATCCATGTTGTTGCAAATGACAGAATCACATTCTTTTTTATGCTGCATATTACTCTATTGTGTTTATTTAACACATTTTCATTATCCATCCACCTGTTGATGGACACTTAGGTTGTTTCCAAATCTTAGCTATTATAAACAGTGTTGCAACAAACGTAGGAGTGCAGATATCTATTTAACAAATTGATTTCCTTTCTTTTGGGTATATAGCCAGCAGTGGGATTGCTGGATTTTATGGTAGTTCAATTTTTACTTTATTGAGGAACCTCTGAATTCTTCTCCATAGTGGTTGTACTAACTTGTATTCCCACCAACAGTGTACAAGGGTTCCACGTCCATTTCTCCACATCCTTCATAGCATTAGTTATTGTCAGCCTTTTAGAAAAAAAGTCATTTTAACTGGGGTGAGATAATATCTCAACATAGTTTTGATTTGCATTTCTCTGAACGTTCAATAATGTTGAGGAACTTTTCACATGACTGTTTGCAAATTGTGTGACTTCTTTTGAGAAATGCCTATTCAAAATTTTTGCCCATTTTTGAATCAGATTATTAGATATTTTCCTATAAAGTTGTTTGAGCTTCTTATATGTTATGGTTATTAATCTCTTGTCAGATGGGTAATTTGCAAATATTTTCTTTCATTCTTTGAGTTGTCTCTTCACTTTGATGATTGTATCCTTTGCTGTGCAGAAGTTTTTTAAGTTGATGTGATCCATCAATTAATTTTTTAAACAATACCTTGCAACATTCAGATTAGAGGAATACCCAAGAAGTGTTGATGTTATGATATAGAAGTCTAGGTCCAAAACATCTTGCAAAGAAAAGCCACCATGCTGGCTAATACTTTTCCATGAAAGAGAAATATATTTGTATGTAGTTTAAGCTACATTTCTGTTAACCACAGTTGAACCCATAGCATAACTAATCTACTCTTATTAGAAGAAATTGAAAGGCAGAAAATGTGGAATACTTGAGGAAACTTTACAGAAGTCTACCCACCTAACTATGAGCAGTATTCACAGGGTTCACATAAGTATGGCATAAGCTTCAGAAACATTTAGAGTGTATATTTACATAGATGCATTCTAATACTACTCTATGAGTATTGTTTAGTGGACCATTTTGTCTACAATGTAGAAATGCAGTCTGTTAGCATTAGTATTTTTATATTCAGTGGAGCTGAGTATACTGGACTCCTTCTCATGGGAGCCATAATTTGGACCAAGGAGTCCCTGAACTGAATTCAACATTAGTCTTCATTACATTTCTGAAACAAAAGAAACACCTCCCTAAAGAAAACAGACTCAGATGAATAAATGCTATTATCTGAGTTGAAACTTGTTCAGATTAATCAAAGGGAAATTCTTCTACTTTTTGGAATTTAGTGTTCGATGTCATTACTGAAAACATCTATAATCAGTTTTTATTCCTCAGCACCTTTTAATCATACATTAATCAGTTCATTTAAATGACACTGTGACTTACTACAGTATTCATAGATTAAATTATATAATGGAAATGCACTTTAATATAATCTGGAGTAGGGGATTGTATGCAGACATGTAGGAAAAAGAACTAGGCCATGTGTTGATATTGGTTGAAGTTCAATAATGGGCATTCTATACTCATTGCTCTTCTTTTGAGTATGTTTTAAGTTTTTCATAGTAAAAAGGTTTACCAAATTAGTTTTTTCATAGTATCATCTCCTTATATGCATTTTAGTAAAAAAGTTAAGCTTGTTTAATGACAGAGGGCAGTAATGTGATTTCAGAACATTTTTAAAAAATGTTATTATGTGTTTTAAGTTATGCAAAGATGGTGTGGGTAATTTATAGTATGACTACTTCCTCTATGCTTCCACGCCAGTGGCATAACTTGAACCATCGTTTCTGCAAACTCTTTTTGTTTATTTTTGTCCTCCTTAGAGTAGCATTTTAAAAGATAATGAATGCTACCAGTCTTCTTACAAGTTGTACATTCTCAGCATTGTTTAGAAAAGTGTGAAAAATCTCACTATTATGGGCCAGAATCAAACTTGAAGAGCTCCTGCAATAAAAGTAGATGCTGGGTTCAGAAGGGCGGCCTAATGACAGCCTTCCCTGTGGAGCAATTGTTCTATTATTCTTTGAAGAGATACAAGAAGGCAATGGAAGGCTTTGGATAGGGCTATGCCTATAGCTGAATCAGAAGATATGCATTGCAGTAAGAAGTAGAATGAAGATAATTATTCAACAAACAATAGCAAAAAATATAGTATTGGCATATTCCTATTACTTGAATTATTTGGCTGAATTAGTGGTTAAGACTGAAGAAGTTCTGAAGAAGAGGAAATGGTCTGTGAAGTTTAGTAAAATTACAATTCGCTCTCCCCCTCCCCATACCACATCCTTTAATAACTGATAAATAAGCAAGTGAAAATAGCAGAATTTGCTTGAGAGTTTAACTCTTACTCCCTCCTCCCCTACCTCCACCACTCCATCAAAATATGTTGGTAAAGACGGTGAAGTTGTTTCTGGATGTTCTTCAGGAGGGAGCAGAAGAGGTCTCTACAAAATTTGAGGGCATCTGAACCATGGAGCATGTTGTATTTATATCCCATTATTTTATTCCGGTTTACCAAAGCATCAAAAATTCTTCCTTTGGAAACCCTTCACCACTTCCTAGGAAAATATTTTTGCAACAGCCAAAATGTGTAATTCCTAAAAATTTGGTTATGATAGAAGATATTTGGGGTCCTGAGCGTACTAGGGATATGGGTGAGATGAGGAGGGAGTTACTGAAATAGAAGAAAGAGAGTCAGGCTGAAGGAAGGGTCAGAGACAATTTTCCTGACTTCACACCTTTTTGTTGTTGTTGTTGTTTAAGTAGATCCGTTTTGAGAAGAGTAGAGAGGGACAGTAGAGGATGTGTTCCCCCCTCCGACAATCTAGAGGAAAAAATCAGACTGCCACATCTTAACAACCTTTAAGACTAAGAAAACATTCTCTCTGTCCCATCATTACAAATATAGAGCTTTAAGTAGTTCCAATAAACTTGGTCCACAGTGAGGATTGGGAATAATTTTTAGCAGAATATAAATAGTAAAATGTCTATAGACGAAGTGTGTGGCAAGAGTGGGGTAAAGTTGGGGGTGTGGATTAGCTTTCCTTTTGAGAATAGAGTGCACCTAAGAGAGAAAAAGGGAGAATAAAGTCTTAGAGGACCTCTATTCATACATGTGAGAACATTAACAAAAATGCTCAAGTCTGTCAGTGTGTTGAAAGAAGTGACTAAGTACACGTTAACTTCTGGAGGCAGAAAATTTCTATGTAATTACAAAGACAATCTTTATTATTAAAATGAATATTATAAGTTATAGCCATAAATAAATTCCAAGTGCAACATTTTCACAGTATCTTGGGAGTAAAACCAAAACGTGACATAAAATGTAAGTTGCGCAAGAGTTCCACAGATGCACCCTCTCAGACCAAGGCAGCTTGGTCTGTTGCTCCTGGGGCAGATGGCTTCTCTTTGTGGAATTACCAGTTAATAGAATTGGCTGATTAACTGAGTGACAATGAAAACACATAAACCATTTGAACATAATAATAATAACAACAATAATAATGACAATATTATCACATAGAAATCACTACAACTTCAAAATTTTTCTTATTGGAATAATTATGTATGGATTTGGGAATCAAAATTCAACAACTTTATATATAGGAAATGTGGAATTATTTATCTTGAAGTATACATTAGTATAGTTGAGGGTGTTTACTTTTTGCACCACAATTTCATGGAACCCAGAGAGTGATAAATGAGAAGTCTAGAGAAAAGATTCTCCATAGAATGGAGAAGCTCAGAGAGGAGGCTGCTGTCTGGATAGTAGCTGCAGCAGTACTCCTAAATTAGGAAGTTACTAGTTTACACTTCCTCTGAGAATCGGGCCCAAAGTAGGAAAGGAAGGAGGCAAAATGAAAAGAAGATCCGCAGACATCTGAGAAACTGATAGCCATGTTCATGGATACATTTCTTAATTTCTTAAAAGTTAGCATTTCCATTATGGTAAGCAAAGTAGGTGTTCGCTTACTATATGCAATATAAAAGGCAGTGTTGTAGGACCCACTTTCTTCAAAATATCTTTCCATCCAGTCTGTCTGCTTCAATATGTATTAGCCCTCCATTGAAAGTCACCACTTTGGTTTAATGCCTACTCTTAAGGCCTGGAATTCAGATATTCCTGGGTAAATTAATATTAACCTAACATTAGCTATTAGCACCATGGAGTGAATGAATTGATCAGGTTGCTGTCTGGGAGAGCAAGGGAATAAAGCAGAAGACAAAACTTATCCATGGGGTAGGGGTGAATAAAGTAAATCAGAGCACTGAATGCAAACTTAGATGGGCAGTCCTGGGGCAAAAGTGTGTTCTTATCTAATCAGCATAAGAACACTTAATACGTGTCCTTTTTTGGAATGATATAAATGGGTTGCTTAACAAATGGGCCCTACCCTCAACCACTCTTTTAAGAAGGTCAATCGTCTCCTGAAAATATATTTGCTTCCTCTTTAAAAAAAAGAAAACATAGTCAAAGTGAAATCAATATGTTAATAAAATCAAATCATCTTCCAAAGTGAGCTTAAGAAGTGTAATTCATGCTAATTTAGAAAATAGTAAGCACACATAGTATAGATAAGAATCTCACATTATGAGTACCCACAATTATTTCAAAATTCCACAAAATTATTGCTTGCAATCTCATTACCACATTAGATTATAGTCAAACAGAAGACACTTTAAAGCAAAGAGACAAGACACAGTTATAGTAACCCTTTTTAAAATACAGTTTAGCACTTATTGAAAACATATTTAACACATCAAAACATATACCTTAAAATGAATAGTTAGGAGACACATAGATACACTATTGCTAGCAGCACAAAGTCAGTTTTCTAATAGGGCATTATCTGAATAACAATGTATGTGTAAAATCAACACTTGTCCAAAGAAAACTTTAGAAAACTTTCCATCAGTCTTACATGTTAGAATTCATGTTGATGTCACCAGTGTTCCCCCTAATGTATTAGTATCAGAACTATATGCCTAAAACAACCCCTTTTCTCTAAATATGATAAAGTCTTTGATTGGGTTCCACATTCCTTCTGTGAGACATAGAAGGTATCTTCATTATATAGCACACAAATTTTAAGTAGAACTTTCTTAAAGTTAGAGCATTTTGCTAAAACACATTTCAAAATATTCTAATACTTACAACCTAAGGTTTAATTATGACTAATATCCTGTGTCTGTTTCCCACACAGTAGTACCAAACAGGAAGCAGGCAAGTCATTGGCCATTGGTTGCCCAAGACTGACCAAATTAATCTTCTATACATTTTTCATATGGTAAAATAATTGCCTTTCCCGGCTGCTAAGGGATAGGATTTGGAGGCTTTAGAATGGTATGGCTGGGGCAAAGCTAGACCAAAGTAATCAATGTGGATTTTAAGGTCCATGTGACTGACTGTAATATGTATGCAATGATGGGTCAGAGAGACTTACTCTGGCTTGTGTAAATGACTTGGCAGTCTAAGCTAAGTGTCCTTACCTTAGAGTAAGAGATACAACGTGATGAAAATTTTAAAAGGATTACCCAACTTCACTTCATCTTTTCACTCTGGCCTAAGTTTGGTGATTTATTAGTGCACTACTTCTTCCATAGGCTCAGAAAGTGCAGGAACCTGTCAACATTAGCTGAATGTCACTCTAGAAGCATGATAAAAACTTCCTCTACTAGGCGGGTCCATACATCTACAGAAGTGTTCTTTAGAAAAATTATAAGGGAACTAGAACAGTGATTGTCACCTTTCTGCTTTCTCCAAGGCCTAGAGGCCATTTGAGTTCCTTGAATGGACTTTGACAAACTACCTGCCCTAGGAAGATGCAACATGGCATCTTTTACAGTCATAGAGGGTTATGGTATGTAAATATGTATGTTGTTTTTAGTTTAAAAATAACAGAGGCCTGAGTTTGGATTTTCATTCTATGAACAGGAGTGACAAATGATTTTTCATGTTGACACAAAAATGAAGAAAATAGCTATTTTAGTCTTCAAACTTTGAAATGTAATCACACTTGAGAGAGAAAAATAATATTATGTTTATAACATTTTCTTTAAACAGGGTAATATATCTTCTGTCCTACTAAAATATAACCAAACATATGAAAATGGCACGTATACTGTGATTATTAATATAAAAAACACCTACATTTCCTCTGAATATAAAGACTCAGTTTCTGTTGTAACAAAACTAAATGCTTATGGTAGCTCCAAGCTAATAATTTTTTGTGTGTCTGAGGTTTACAGGTAGAACTACTATAACTGAGAGCATATGTGTATAGGATGTCACAGAAATTTGATACTTTAAGATTTACAGACTTAATGAAAAATTACTACATGGACATGTCAACATCAATAATGGTGGGTCAGAATGTTCCAGATAGGTCCTAATTTGAAGACGTGAATTCCCCGGAGCAGTAAGATAGAGCAGAACTGAAAAGCTGTATTTTTTGTGTGTGTGAGTTCTTCCCTGTGCCTTGGGTATTGCAGATATATTCTGATGTACTTGCATTTCAGGTCACATTCAGTTTTTTTTCTTTCTTTGTTTTTAGCATAATTCCGTTGTCACAGTAGAAGTTGTATGGTTACTCACAAAGGATTTTGCATGGAGTTGGATACTGTCATGCAAATCTTGTCTTGAAAGCCGTCTTCGGAACTCATTAGTGGAAAAGTAGTATATGACTGGGTCAAGACAGGAATTCAGACTAGCAAGACACAATGCCACAGAATGAAATATTAGAATCACCCTTCTGGCTAGGCAGCTTTTAATTTCATTGGACTTCACCAGGAAATCTAAAGGAAAACTAAAATGATAAGGTGCAAAGCAAATTAAGAATACCCCTGCACAGGTTAGAATCATTTTCAAGGCTTTCTGTTTCTCTCCAAGATCTTGGGCAATGGGATATTTATCTTGCAGTGATAAAACAGTCTTCCAGGTACAATATAGGACAATCAGAAGCGGAGTTATAAACCCAATCAGCTCGCCAATGGTCATCATAGCAATGGACTGGGCTAGGTTGACATTTCTGGTAGGAAGATCCACAAAGCATTTGGTCCTATTGCCAGGGGTATCATCACTGGTTCTGAGGAGGGGGAAGAGTATACAGGCAAGGCAGATGATCAGCCAGCCAGCAATGCTGATGTACAGGTCATATTTCTGTTTGCAGTCATGGAAGCGAAACGGATACATGAGAAACCAAAATCGTCGCACACTGATGCAGACCAAGAAGTAGATGCTTGCATACATGTTGACATACTTCAGGTAGAAACAGAACATGCAGAGACCAGGCCCAAATGGCCAGTCATGATTCAAGTAGTAAAAGATCCTCAGTGGCAAGGAAAGAACTTGTAGTAAGTCAGCAATGGCTAAGTTTATCATAAATATCACAGCTCGTTTGGTTTCTTTCATATAACCATAGAATACCCACAAGGCCAATATATTCCCTATAAGACCTGGCACAAGAATGACAGTGTATGTCACTGCATAAATAAAGTACCGAAAATCTGTATTATCTCCATCTGGCCCAGTACACGTGTAATTAGCAGGCATGATTCTCTCTAGAGAAACTATCTTTGCCTAATGGTGTTTCAAAATCTAAATTCTCAACTGCTGCTCCTTCTAAAAGATTGATTGCCAGAGGGTTGAAAATACCAAGTATAAAATAACCTTCCTCCTTTTATCACACCTGTCTGAGTCTCTACATATGATTCGGGGATTTTTCAAAGAACTGTTTGCATATTTGCTTTGGATTTGTCTATACTAACTATATAGAAGTCTAGTGTACAAGCACAGATGACAAGCTGTTACAATTTCCCCTCTTGTTTATTATAAGGTTCCCTGGGACATCATGAGAGCCGATCCTCTCCCATTTGGATCAAGAATGCGTCATACAGCAGTTTCTCAGATTCCTATATGTTGATAGCCGTCTCTTTACTGGTGTCTGGCAGGCCGTTTTTCTTTTTTTGGCTCACATAGAAGAAATGTTTGCTTTAGCGCACAATAAGTCCGCCACTCTTCAGGGATGACAGATCAGCTTTCTGGGACTTTTTCAGCTATATGTCAAAAGCTAAAAAGTAGGAAACAAAGGTAGACCTGCAAGCAAAAGAAAATAAGTCAATTATTTCCTGGCCTAGCTTTGAAAAAGAAAAGAAACCTATGTGCAGAAAAATATTCTAGTTTGAATGAAAAATTCTTATATAAGGGAAGGGTATATGCTGTAATTTCTACAAGGCACTTTATAATCACAAAAAAAACATAGCTTGAAAGAACATGAGAAGTAATCTAGCCCTTTGTTACTCAAAATCCATGAGTGAAGGACACCTCGGAGCTTGTTACAAATTCAGAATCTCAGGCATCACCCTGGACCTGATGCATCAAGATCTACGTTTTAAAAAATGAACTCAGATGATTCTTCTGCCTATTAACATTTGAGAAGTTCTGATTTGGACTACTGCTTTACTAACTTTACTGACTATTAGAATCATCTGGGGAAGGTGAAAGAATAAAATAAAAGCTTCTGGGTGTTTCTTCCAGAGATTTTGATTCAGTGCTTGTGGGGTACAGTATGCAATTTGTACCATTTCAAAGCTCTCCATTTGGTTTTGATATAGCGAGCCCAGCATTTGTTCTTGAACCATCATTTGAGGGCCACTGATTTGATCCGAATAATTCCTAAGTATCTAAAAATAAGTGACAATCAGATTCTCTTTAAATAATCCCATTTACACGAGTCATTTAGTCACCTCTTAATTATGTGAGACAACAGACTGTAGCAACAGAGCAGAAAATCAAAATCCATAGAAAGTTGACTCAGCTGGGTCTATGACCCTTGTTCTGAGGTAAATAAATTTTAGGTTAGGGACCTGGATAGTTGCCTCAAGGCTGCTGAAATCTAGGAGGACTTAACTAACTTTAAAGATATGTGTGGGAAGAACAAAACTGAAATGGGAATTACGAAACGTCCTGCTTTGAATGATCAAATCCATGTGGTTCGAAGTGTGCTTCATCGAGCCCCTGAACAAATTATTATTGTTATTTTACTTCAATTTCATGGTAAATAAAACAGCACATTTTATTCAAAGCTATGATGTTCACTTTACTTAAAAGCTTTGATGAGTGATACGCATTATGCCTTTGGATTGAAGAAATTAATACTTGAGATTTCTCAGATAAGGAAGATATAGAAAGATGGTGTTATAAAACACAGTGAAGCACAACTGTAAACAATACCACTTTTCTTTGAGATTGTCCTTTCACAAGAAAGAATCCATATTTTAACAGGGAATAAAACAGATTCCAATTTTAAATGAGACACTTATTGGAAGGGCATGCCAGCCTCCTTGGGCAGACTTTTTTTTGTTTGTTTCAGTACACTATACTTCCTCAATTGTATTTACATTCTGGTATGAGGAAAAAGGAAGAGAGAAAGGGAATTGATTGCCTGAATTCAGCATGCTAATTTTTTAGCCATACATAAGTGAAAAACTATTTCATATGGAGTTCTTATGGGAAATTATTATTTTTTACTTATGAACATGTATATGTTCATTCAATTCTGAAGCTTTACTGAGTTTTACTTATGTTTCAAGAGTATTTTCAAGCAGCATTAGGTCTCTGGTTGCTTGTCCAGGTGAATGAATATTAGAAATAGTTTTTTGTGTCATTTTGCTGAGACCTACTATACGCAAGCTGCTATTATCTATGAAGATGTTAGTTGATAGCACCTTAAAACTCCCCCACCAAAACGTGCATCTGGGTTTTAATCAAATAAAGTGAATGATTAAAAATACTAGATTATCAAATTACTTAATTTCTTTTTTTGGTGTTTTTCTTAAGAGACAGAGTCTTGCTCTGTCTCCTAGGCTAGAGTGCAGTAACACGATCCTAACTCACTATAGCCTTGAACTCTTGGGCTCAAGCAATCCTCTCACCTCAGCCTCCCAAGTAGCTGAGATGACAGGCACACACTACTGTGTGAGCTAATTAAAAAAAAAAATTGTAGAGACTGGAGTCTTACTTTGTTGCCCAAATTGCTCTCCAACTCCTGGCTTTAAAAGATCCTTCTGCCTCAGCATCCCAAAGTTTTGGGATTGTGCCCAGCTTAAATTGCCTATTCCTAATGGTGGTCTTTGAGACATACTAGAAACCATACCATCACAGGTAATAAGCTACCACTTGCTAAAATTTCAACTTTATATTAGTATTCCAGTTAGGTGCACACGTTATTAAGCCCAGAAAAAGCAGAGCTCGTGCTGCAAGTGACTGCAAATGATGTCAAACTGAATAGCTGTGTGCATGTATATCAGACACAATTGTACCATTATGACACATGTGTAATCACCAGTTCTGGATAGAAGAGAACAGAACAATTTCTTCCTGATTCTGATCAGCACACAGGCAAATCTCAGGGCTTTATTTTTATTTTTGAAAATTTTCAAAGTATTAAAATGCTTTGAAAAGTATTTACCTGGTTAGTTCTCCTAGGAAATTCACCAGTTTTGCCCTACTGAGTATTCTACCACTTTAAAAACATAATTTTAAAAAGAGGTGCTCCTGGATGTCACTTCCAACCAGGCTCCAAGTTTATCTTAGCTTCAACATCTTCTATGAGTTCCCTCATATATCAATTTCATGAAGAGAGGAAACACATATGTGCAGACAGACAATGCAGTTATTGTGAACACTGCCTTTTTGCCAGGAAGTTATTTTACTTAACTAAGTCTAAATTTCTCTACTGAGATCTGAAAGCCATTTCCTCTTCATCAGACTGTGTTCTGTCTCTGCTCTGAGAAGTACTCTTTTAATTACTTGGAGACAGCAAGAAGGTTGTCACTCAGCCTCACATCACCAGTCACATTGTTTTTTTTCAGATATCTTAATTCGTGATCATTTCATATTCTAGAGAATAGGGCACACCAATTGTTATTGAAGACCCTACAGGCTATTCAACCTGTACTGAAATTAATAAGACTTTTAGCTACTATTTGCTTCCCTGCTCCTACCATCCATTAAAAAAAAAAAAGACGGAGAGAGATCCAAGATGGCCGATTAACAACAGCTCAGGATTGTAGCTCCCAGTGAAAGCGCAGAGAGCGAGTGGACGCCGCACTTTCAGACGAATTTTTGTTGCCCACAGACTAGGAGATTCCCGGCGGAGGA